>MJUU01032413.1:86697-125550 GCA_002080025.1 Modiolus philippinarum
TCTCTATTGTATGCGTTGTTGTAGGCTCCCTTGTCTGTTGTCTGTGTTGTTGTCTTCTCTATTGTATGCGTTGTTGTTGGCTCCCTTGCCTGTTGTCTGTGTTACTGTCTTCTCTATTGTATGCCTTGTAGGCTCCCTTGTCTGTTGTCTGTGTTACTGTCTTCTCTATTGTATGCGTTGTTGTAGGCTCCCTTGTCTGTTGTCTGTGTTGCTGTCTTCTCTATTGTATGCCTTGTTGTAGGCTCCCTTGTCTGTTGTCTGTGTTACTATTCTCTATTGTATGCGTTGTTGTAGGCTCCCTTGTCTGTTGTCTGTGTTACTGTCTTCTCTATTGTATGCGTTGTTGTAGGCTCCCTTGTCTATTGTCTGTGTTACTGTCTTCTCTATTGTATGCGTTGTTGGAGGCTCCCTTGTCTGTTGTCTGTGTTGTTGTCTTCTCTATTGTATGCGTTGTTGTAGGCTCCCTTGTCTGTTGTCTGTGTTACTGTTCTCTATTGTATGCGTAGTTGAAGGCTCCCTTGTCTGTTGTCTGTGTTACTGTCTTCTCTATTGTATGCGTTGTTGTAGGCTCCCTTGTCTGTTGTCTGTGTTACTGTCTTCTCTATTGTATGCGTTGTTGTAGGCTCCCTTGTCTGTTGTTTGTGTTGTTGTCTTCTCTATTTTATGCGTTGTTGTAGGCTCCCTTGTCTGTTGTCTGTGTTGTTGTCTTCTCTATTGTATGCGTTGTTGTAGGCTCCCTTGTCTGTTGTCTGTGTTGCTGTCTTCTCTATTGTATGCGTTGTTGTAGGCTCCCTTGTCTGTTGTCTGTGTTGCTGTGTTCTCTGTTGTATGCGTTGTTGTAGGCTCCCTCGTCTGTTGTCTGTGTTACTGTTCTCTATTGTATGCGTTGTTGTAGGCTCCCTTGTCTGTTGTCTGTGTTACTGTCTTCTCCATTGTATGTGTTGTTGTAGGCTCCCTTGTCTGTTGTCTGTGTTACTGTCTTTTCCATTGTATGCCTTGTTGTAGGCTCCCTTGTCTGTTGTCTGTGTTACTGTCTTCTCTATTGTATGCCTTGCTGTAGGCTCCCTTGTCTGTTGTCTGTGTTACTGTTCTCTATTGTATGCCTTGTTGTAGACTCCCTTGTCTGTTGTATGTGTTACTGTCTTCTCTATTGTATGCGTTGTTGTAGGCTCCCTTGTTTGTTGTCTGTGTTGTTGTCTTCTCTATTGTATGCGTTGTTGTAGGCTCCCTTGTCTGTTGTCTGTGTTGTTTTCTTCTCTATTGTATGCGTTGTTTGAGGCTCCATTGACTGTTTTCTTTTCTATTTTTGTTGTCATCTTCGTTGTGTGTACTGGTTTTCATTGTCTGTGCTGTAATGGTCTCCACAGCTATTGACATCGCTTGACGTCCTTCGTCCGTCCTGTGGAAACTATTTTAATATATCCTTCTCTGAAACCACCGTGCCAATTTAAACCTAAATTTGTCTAAATCTTTAGCAGAATATGCAGTTTCAACTTGTATCCGAGAACAAACAACATGGCTATCATTGCTAAAATAGCACAAAGGGGTAAATTATTGTTTCTGGCAAATAATTCGTAACAGTAATATATATCACAAATCTGAAGCGGTAAAGGTGATCAGCATGACAAAATTTATCTACCGAGCGATTTTGAAGAAACTGTGAAGACCTGTTTTCGAGTTATTTCAAAAATGGCCTCCATTTCCAAGATGGCCCAAATCGACTTCCGATTTCAACGCAAATTGAATTCTAAGTCTATTTTGAGATGGAAATGAAATGGAATCATCGAATCGGTCGTCTTGATTTACATTGGCTTTTGCTCTCAATTTGAAATCTTCTCGTTGTCATTATCATCTGTGTGATTGCTGACTTCATTGTCTGTTTTGTTGTTGCATCCATTGTTATTATTCTTGATTGTCTGTGTACTGTCTTTGCCCTATTGTTCTTATTCTCCTTTGTCCAAATCGTTACCTGTTTTATATTGTCAATTGTCTTTGGTATGATTTCAATTGTTAGTGTTATGGTTTCCTTTATGTGGTTCAATGTTTCGATTTACTGTCTTGTTGCTATCGCCATTGTCGTCTCCATCGAGTTTTCGTCATCTTCGATGTTTGTGTACTCGGCTCAATTGTGCATTGTTTGTGTTGTTCTCCATTCTGTTGTCTTAATTTTGTTTCTGTACCCTCCATTGTCTATCATAATCATGACCATTATATGTATTGTTGTTGTGGTGTACATTGTTTGTGTTTGAGTCTTGTCCTTTGCACGTGTTTTCGGCTTTATTGTCTGTTTTGTTGTTGTGTACATTGTCCATCTTTTCATCGTCTAAGTTGTCTGTTTTGTCACCTCTATGATACTGTCTATTCCATAGACAGTGTTGTTGTTTCAATGTTTTTGATGTTGTTTTTACTGCGTCTCTATAGCCTTTGTGGTGTCGACTTCATTATTATTTTTTATTAATGTCTATCCAAAGGATAGATGCTTTTTTCCTATGTCAGTACCAAGCTGATGACCTCAAACTAACCCCGCCCAGTCACTCTGAAACTCAAACGAACTTATTTATTTATTCACTTTTTACCTTTTTGGGGCCATTTAGGGCTTGCTCTATGGTGTGAGGTTTTTCACTGTGTTGAAGACCGTACGGTGACCCCTAGATGTTTTGTTTTGGGTCATTTTAACCTGGATATATGATGTTGTCTCCTTGACATTTACCCAATTTCCTTTCTTTTTCATATTAATTGTCTTGTTTCTTTAACATTAGTATGATTATCATTTGGAATAATAAATTCCTTATTGAATCACAGAATAAATTTGCCATTCATGGCAATTTCATGTGCATATGTAGAAATATGGAAGACCGATGCTTATGGTAAAAACGTACTGTAAATATCTGATCCATCATTATGTTGATGTGGCTGCTTTGTATCAAATACTCAAATAATAGTTCATTGAAAATTAACAGTGAACATGTAACGAATCGAATTTTTTCAGAGGGTCTTCTCCGAGGTCGGTGTATCGCTTACAGGTAGTAGCCGATTAAAAACAAAATAGAAGTAGTTGTTCTGAAGTTGTACGTCGGTACATTCTTACTTACTGCAAGCAGTTTTGTCGATCATTGAAAGATCTACATATCCTGAAATTTTGAACTTTTTCTGACAACCCATACAAGAGTTATCACCATACGTCTTTGAATATTTATGATTTTTATAAGTTTCAACTTTTATTTCAAAAATTATTTGCATAAGTGTTAAGCTTGTTAAGGACTACAATTTTTACATATGTGCAGCAAGTCTGCATCTCATAAAAGATTTTTGCCAGCGGAGAACATTTTTTAACATAGGACCTCTGGGATGTGCATACTAAGATCTTTTCTCTGAACCTACGGAAATGGAAACCAAACTTGGTCACAATGGTCTTAAGGTTGTCCCCTTCAAAATTTGTGATTTTGTTGTTTTGCTTCATTACTTTAAAAAATATAACTAAGTAAAACTTAAAACAGGTATTTTTTCTACTTTCATGTAAATTACATATATATGGTAGTAATTCATAATAATTACACATTACGTAATTGCAATCATTTATCGTTATTTGTTACCAATGCTTCGATGCCTCTGCTGGTGGACTGTTAATCCCCGAGGTAATTCACCAGCCCAGTAGTCAGTACTTAGGTGCTGACCCGAAGGCCGATTCTATTTGGAACCTTGCAATATCTAAATTTTTGTAAATTTTGTTGAAAACTTAGGAGTATCTCCCTCACGCAAAGCTCTGTCCTTAGCTTATTTTGGCTTTACATCTAGATCATATTGGTTATTGGTTCTCTATCAGTTTTTAAACATCTTTGAATGAATGGTCTTCCAAAAGTTTAGATTTTATCTGCACTGAAGAGACATAAGTTGTCGAAATGCGCGTATGCAGAAATTAAATTCACAGTAACTTCGGTATTTAAATATTTATCAGAACTATTACTAAGTAACAGTTATTTAAAATTGGAACAAATTACTTGTTTACATATTTAATTTACTTCTTGGGGGTAGACCTAGGGTATGGGGAGATAACTCTATTTTTCACTTTTGTGTTACCTAAATAAATTTTAAAAAATCATTGCCATAGGTATTATCACAATTTTGAAATAGTATTTTTTTCACACAACAAACAAAAATTTAAAGCATAGATTCAGAAATTTTATTGATCTTTAAACATTTTATTCTAAATTTAGAAAAAATGGACCGGTAGATTATTCTAAATTTTAATATCATACATATACTAGTTTTTGTTTCTATTCTAATTTTGGGGGGAAATTTAACGACTCTTACAAGAAGTGTTCAAAACTGATCAAAATAGGGTAAAATTTTCAGCCTATCTGTTCAGAACTCCTGTTTCAGTTCAAGCTATTAAATTACTATCATTATTCATGCTTACTTTCACATATATTCAAACTAAACGAACAAAATAATATGCGGATTCAGGGTATCTTTGATGACAGAAAAGGGGACGGAACTAGCTTTATGTCGACATGAACATGTATAGCTTTAATACTGAAAATAAAAAAAAAAATAATAATAAATAAACGATTGGAACATTTTATGCTGACCCAGGTCTACCCCTTAAGCTTACTTTTGGTTTTACTTTCTTTATGTAATGCAATTTCTTGTTTCTAGTAATCATTTTACTTGTTATCAGTATTTCATTTTTCTTGCTTCAAGTATTTCATTTATTAGCTTTAAGTATATTAATTACTTATCCCTGGAACTCTACATCGGCTTATTCCCAGATGGCCTCCAACGGGGAACATAGTTAACATAGGAACCATATTAATTGCATTTTAAGATAATCTTATCTAAAACGACTGAACCAATTGGATCCAGACTTGATTACAGTTGTTCTGGATAGTTCCTTTAAATTTTATTTTTTTAATATTCGTTCCTCTTCCAAATGGCCTCCAGTGGGAAAAAGTTTAATATAGGGACCCTATTGGAAATGCACCAAAGGTGTTTTTTTTTAAATTACAGAGCCAATGGGAACCAGACTTGCTCACAATAATCCTTGGATGGCAAACTTCAAAATTTGTGATTTTGATGTTTGTATCCCATCAAAGATGGCAGCCAGTGGGGAATGTAGTTCAATATAGAGACCCTATGGGAAATATATTCAAAGATCTTTACCTCGAAATCTACAGAGCCAATTGGAACAACACTTGGATACAATTGTCTTTGGGTGATCTTTTTTGACATTTTGTCATTTTTATCTTTCTACTTCATCCAAGATGGCCACCAAAGTGGAACAAAATTTTATTTTTACACAGGGACCGTATAGGAAATGCATTCGAAGATTTTTCTCAGAAACTAATGAGCCAATGGGAACCAAACCTGCTCAAAATATGTCTTGGTTTGTCCGATCAAAGTTTGTGATTTTACACTTTTTATGTTCGTACCTTATCAAAAATAACCGCCAGATAAGAACGTTGTTTAACGTTTCGACCCTGTGGTAAAAAATACCGTCATTGCAGAACTTCTTAACAAAGATTCGAAGATCTCCGGAGCTACTGAGTTTATTGGAACAAAGCTTGTCCACAATAGCCCTCTTGTGACACCCTTTATAATTTGTGATTTTAATGTTCGTAACTCATTCAACGTAGTTAAACATAACAGCGTATTGGAAATACATTTAAGGATCTTATTTTCCGAAATCAATTGAACAATTTTCACTTAATTTTAGCATAATAGTCCATTCAATCTTTAGAAGTACAGTGAGAATGACGTAATCAAGATGTTGGAATTTTTAATAGATAATATTTTCGTCGAATTTGGAGGCCGTGATTTTCAACAGACAATCGGGATTCCCATGGGAACTAACTGCGCGCCACTTTTAGCTGATCTCTTCCTTTTTTCGTATGAGGCGAAGTTTTTACAAGGGCTTACACAGAAAAAACAAAAACATTTAGCCCAGTCCTTTAATTTCAGCTTCCGCTACATAGACGATGTACTTTCTCTTAATAATCCAAAATTCAAGGAATATTTACACCAGATCTATCCCAATGTGCTTGAAATTAAAGAGAGTACCGATACACCTACCTCAGCTTCGTATTTAGATCTTTTAATTTACATTGACGAAAATGGACGTTTGAAATCTAAGCTGTATGACAAACGTGATGATTTTAACTTCCCAATTGTGAACTTTCCCTTTCTGAGCAGCAATATACCTACCTCTCCAGCCTATGGAGTGTACATTTCACAGTTGATTCGTTACTGTCGGGCATGCAGTTTATACAGTGACTTTTTAGTTAGAGCAAAAACACTGTCCCAAAAGCTGCTTAGTCAGGGATTTGTTCAGCCTTTGTTACTTTCATCCCTTCAGAAATTCTATGGCCGTCACCATGACATCATTGACAGATATGACGTGTCTGTGTCCCAAATAAAAACGGACATTTTTAGCTAGATTTCACGTCTTCACGGATTTGACATAACCGGATTTGACTCAACCCCGGATTGACTCACTGATAGTGTGACGGGTGCCGCTAGCGGAGCAGGACATGCTTACCCTTCCGGAGCAGTTGATGTCACTCCCGGTTTTCATGGGAGTTCACACTATGAGTGCCTTAGTTCTTAATGTTATCTTTTTATTTCAGTGCATTGTAGCTGTCTCACGTCCTAGTTGTGTCTTTGTTTTATCTGTTACCGTTTTTGCCATGTCTTTGGACTTCGATTTTTGTAGGCATCGCTTCCCTTGTTCCTTCGGTATTCTACTGCCGTTGTTTTAGGTTAGAAACCACCAATTCATTTCTTTAACATTTTCAACTGAAATTCCCCATATTCAAATCTGTCTGGACAATTTAACTTAAGTTCAACCTGTATGAAACCATATATTTTCCGGAAGGTGCATATCTCGTCAACATCATATCAAAATTTCAGCATACCTTTAAAGCCTTCCTAGAGAGTTCCGAAGGTTGGAAACCCCTATCTATAAATATACACGATTACGGCCAAAACATTACGCATTGATAGTGTACCGGAAAACCCCATGATAAGTACTCAAAGGATCATTCTAGTCAATTAACCTTGGTCTCAAAATAAGCCTGACACATCAATGTTCAAACAGGTGTATCAGTTGTTTTATTCCGACATTTATTTTTAAAGGTGCAAGAATTCAAAGTTATATTTAGATTCTAAAAGAGCTATTTTTTTCATTTGTTCTAAGCGCTGATTGGCTGAATTGGTGGTTTGACACCTTAACATGATATTAAAACACTCCCCAGTGTAATTGCTGCACTTTCTCATGTTTTTAGTTAATTTCCAAATTGTATACAGAAAATAACATCCTTTTCCAAATTGTTTTCCTCCTTTTCATCACTATTCAAAAAGTCACAGATTTAGTGTTTTCAGTGCTTTGATCAGGCACAATCACTCATAAATGTTAAACATGGACCCAAAACCAAATATATTTCTTTTGTGTAATGAAATCTCAGCCCATGTTTAATACTAAGCCCTTAGAATATTTTTCTATCAAAATAAGGCTGCAAATGTTCACAGCTACCTTTAAAATTTTGAAATCATGCTACAAAATGTCGCCCTCACCCCAAATTTGAGAAGGTGCTTCTGAGGTTAATTTTGGGACTTGAAATGGTCTTTACTTTGGTTGTGGACATACAAATAGCATTTTAAATGCAGAAATTGATTTAAAAAGGTCAAGAAGACAGGGGAAAATCAGTTTTGTTTATTTTTTGAGTTTATGAAGAATATTAGGTTTGTGAGTTACCCGAAAAGCCCGATATGAATAGGTACATGGTAGTATTAAAACTACTGAAAATCCAACCAAGTGTATTTATTTTCCTTCGGGTGATTAAATATATAATATATAAAGAAAATAACGTAATAAAATAAATGCAAATTTATGAAAAGGGTGGCAAATTCAAAATCTTGTCCCAAAATCAGATGATAAAATTTTGACTTTGCTTTTCTTTTGACAATGTGGACCCTAAAATGACAATTTTACACTGTTAAGTAGAGGAACTTCATGATATTTTTTATTATTTCTGAGGTTCATGTTCACATCAAACTGCATATACAAGCACCATTCCTGCTTAAAAAAATTATTGTATACAAATCAGACAGATTTTTATATAAGGCATCTCAGTGAGAGTTGTCGCTTTTGTTCGCGACACCGAAGACATGATTTTTGTAAACATTGAACATATATTCAAAACAGTGGCAAATTCTTGTGTAAAATCAGCCTACATTTGATGTTTTTAAACTATTGTACACAGCTAACCCTTCTGATTTTACACAAAATCATGAAAATGGCCTAAAAATGGCATTTCAGTGTCAAATACAGAAATATTACATAACGACTGCTTTTGGCCAAAATTGTGGCACCAGCTGGCTAAAACTTCAATCTTTACCTCAAATTCATCAAACATACGTGTTTTGCATCAATTCAGGCTATCAACAACTTTTTATGACATGTTTCAAAATTTTCGCATATTTTGTGTTATGGTTAGAAACCACCAATTCATTTCTTTAACATTTTCAACTGAAATTCCCCATATTCAAATCTGTCTGGACAATTTATCTTAAGTTTAACCTGTATGAAACCATATATTTTCCGGAAGGTGCATATCTCGTCAACATCATATCAAAATTTCAGCATACCTTTAAAGCCTTCCAAGAGAGTTCCGAAGGTTGGAAAAAACCCTATCTATAAATATATACGATTACGGCCAAAACATTACGTATTGATAGTGTACCGGAAAACCCTCATGATAAGTACTCAAAGGATCATTCTAGTCAATTAACCTTGGTCTCAAAATAAGCCTGACACATCAATGTTCAAACTGGTGTATCAGTTGTTTCATTCCGACATTTATTTTTAAAGGTGCAAGAATTCAAAGTTATATTTAGATTCTAAAAGAGCTATTTTTTCATTTGTTCTAAGCGCTGATTGGCTGAATTGGTGGTTTGACACCTTAACATGATATTAAAACANNCCCCCCCCCCCCCCCGCCCCCTTGTTGAACATAGGAACAATACATGGAAAATACATTAAAATATCATCTCTGAAAAAATTTAAATATTTTGTTACCTGGTTTGTCGCTTTTTGATTTTTATGTTCTTACCTCGTTCAAGATGGCCACCAGGGTTTGAATATCTTCTAAGTAACTGTAACACCTGATGAACTAATGTATAGTATGAATACACTGGTTGAACCTTTCCTGAAAATGTTTGTGGTGTCCATGGTCTGTGTTGTAGTTTTCTCCATTGTTTGTGCTTGGTGGTCTCCGTTGTCTGTGTTTTCGTCTTCTTTATTGAGTTTGTTGTACAGATGGGTGCTGACGCAACATTCCATCCAAGTGCACTTCAAAAGCGTTCCTCGAGTGCACTTCGTGTGCACTTGAAAGTGATTCCATGACAGCCTAGAGTGAACTTGTGACCTCTTTCAAGTGCACTTGAAAAGAAAATGCGATCGCAGGGGTGATCGCGAAGTGAACTTGAAGTGAAATTCGTTGCAGCTTTGGATTACCCTGAACGATTGGTCAGTTGAAAACACGTGATATTAATATGACGAAGTTAAATTTATGCAAAAAAGTATGAAAACTCGACTTACATTCTCTTTTTAATTTATTTTTGATAATATATTGAAACCAAAATGCCATAATAAATTATATCTTTCTTTTGTTTTATTTATACGTTCCATACTTACGTCACATTATATATTCTTTCAAAAAAGGGTATTTTATCGAGGCCTATGTTCATGCTGGAGACACTAAATTCATATGTAATTTCAAAAACACTTTCTCGCAATGCCAAATTTATACATCTTTTGTCAAAAAATGACCTCAAATGTGGGAGATATATTATTTGTTGGTGCTTATTTCAATTGTCTCGACACAACATTTATATGTATTTTTCCCAAAATTACCTCATAGGATTGAAATATTTTGCATTTTAGCCTTTTTCCATTCTCGCGATACCAAAGTTATATATCTTTTGTCAAAAATGACCTCAAAAACGGGATACATTATATGTTGGAGCTAATTTCAATTTTCGCGACACAACATCTATATGTATTTTTCCCAAAATTAGCTTATAAGATTGAATTATTTTGCATTTTAGCTTTTTTCCTTTCTCGCGATACAAAATTTATACATCTTTTGTCCAAAATGACCTCAAAAAGGGGGAGATATTATATATTGGTGCTTATTTCAATTGTCCTGACACAACATTTATATAAGTACTTTATAAGATTTAAATATTTTGCATTTTAGCATTTTTCCTTTCTGGCGATACCAAATTCATACATCTTTTGTCAAAAATGACCTCAAAAGTGGGAGATTTTATATGTTCGTACTTATTTCAATTGTCGCGACACACAATTGATATGTATTTTTCCCCAAAATTACCTTCCAATTAAGATTGAAATATTTTGCATTTTAGCCGTTTTCCTTTCTCGCGATACCAAATTTATACATCTTTTGTAAAAAAAATGACCTCAAAAGTCGGAGATATTATATGTTGGTGCTGATTTCAATTGTCGCGACACAACATTTATATGTATTTTTCCCAACATTACCTTATAAGATTGAGATATTTTGCATTTTAGCTTTTTTCCTTTCTCGCTATACAAAATATATACATTTTTTGTCAAAAATGACCTCAAAATTGGGAATTATTACATGCTGGTGCTAATCTCAATTGTCTTGACACAACATTTATTTGTATTTTTCCCAAAATTACAACTTCCCCTTTCTTTGTAGCAACATTCCAAAAGCACCAGCATACGGAGTTTACATCTCCGAACTCATTCGCTACTCAAGGGCCTGTGGTCGATACAGTGACTACCTTGATAGAGCTCGGTTGCTTACAAATAGGCTACTTAAGCAAGGGTATGTTGCCTATAACTTGAGGTCATCACTACAGAAGTTTTAAGGTCGACATCACGATCTTGTGGACCGCTATGAGATATATGTTTCCTAGATGACAAATGATCTTTCTCTTTGCCACTAAAGTTTGTTTTTCCTCTACCGGATTTGACTTTACTACCGGAGTTGACATGTTCAACACGGTTGGTGTCTTATAAGAAGCAGGAGATGCTTACTCTACCGGTGCATCTGATCTCATCCATGGTTTTATTTGGTCCGTCTTGTTCATTTTTGTATATGTGCGTGTCTTCATTTTCTTTTCTGTGCCGTGCTCATGTTATGTCTTCGTTTCTTTGTTTTTCCGACGTTGCCGTTGTCCTTGGATTGTTCTTTTAAGACTGACGGTTCGGTTCTCACTTACTTTACCTCATAAGATTAAAATATTTTGCATTCTAGACTTTTTCCATTCTTCCTATACCTTTGTCAAAAATGACCTCAAAAATGGGATATATTATATGTTGGAGCTAATTTCAATTGTCGCGACACAACATTTATATGTATTTTTCCCAAAAATTACCTTATACGATTAAAATATTTTGCATTTTAGCTTTTTTCCTTTCTCGCTTTCTCGCTATACCAAATATATACATTTTTTGTCAAAAATGACTTCAAATTGGGAATTATTACATGTTGGTGCTAATTTCAATTGTCAAGACACAACATTTATATGTATTTTTCTAAAAATTACCTTATAATATTTTGCATTTTAGCTTTTTTCCTTTCTCGCAATACCAAATTTATATATCCTTTGTCATAAATGACCTCAAAAGTGGGAGATATTATATGTTAGTGCTTATTTCAATTGTCGCGACACATCATTTATATGTTTTTTTCCCAAAATCACCTGATAAGATTGAAATATTTTGCATTTTAGCTTTTTTCCTTTCTCGCAATACCAAATTTATACATCTTTTGTCAAAAATGACCTCAAAAGTGGGAGATATTATTTGTTAGTGCTTATTTCAATTGTCATGACACATTATTTACCTTGTAAGTTTGAAATATTTTACATTTTAACATTTTTCCTTTCTCGCGATACAAATTTATACATCTTTTGTTAAAAGTTACTTCAAAAACGGGAGATATTATATGTTGGTGCTTATTTCAATTGTCGCAACACAACATTAATACACATTTCCCCCAAAATTACCTGATAAGATTGAATTATTTTACATTTTAGCTTTTTTCCTTTCTCGCCATACCAAATTTATACATCTTTGGTAAAAAAAAATTACCTAAAAAGCGGGAGATATTATATGTAAAAAGCTATATCGTGACATATAAAACTTCTTTGAAAGGATATGATACAGTAAAATATTTAAACTAATGAATAATTTTGATCATTTGCAAAGAATAAGTTTCAACCGCATAATAAAAACCTCCCTTTTCAAATATATTTATGTTAAGATTTATAAAAAGCTATATCGCGACATATAAAACTTCTTCAAAAGGATATGATAAAGTGTAATGATTTAAAAAATGAATTATTTTGGTCATTTGTAAAAAATAAGGTTCAACCGCATAATGAAAACCTCACTTTTCAAACATATTTATGTTAAAATTTATAAATAGCTACAACGCGATTTAAAAAATGAATTTTGGTCATTTGTAAACTGCACCTGACAAGACAAGGTATACACGGGGAAGCGGGATTTGCTTTTTAAGCTAGAGGGAAACGGGATTGTGGCAATAAAATCACGAAAATGGGCCTGAAAACGGGAAAGGGTTTTCAACCTAAAGTGGAAACAATTAATATTTCCCGTCTTCGAAACAAGAATTAAAGAGGCAAAAATACGGCAAAATGTGTTTTGAACCGTCGGTGATTATAATGCAATGAAAATATATACTGCAGTAGTCCATTTTCAAACCGATGAACAGAATTAGTCTCCAAAATTAGATGTATTCGATCAAATTATGAAGTGATGAACTCTCAACTTAATTGGCTGACTGGAATACACGTTGTTATAATTCTACACGTATGTTTTCAATTTTGGAGACGGAAAATATTATCTGATCAATGTAAAATTTAATTTAATGGCTTTTAATGGCTTTAATGTATTGGCATTTATTTCGCCTTTACTTATCCAAATAGAACGCGCTATGTGGATATATATTTTATTTCCTCAGGTATCGCGATCTAATTTAGAAAACCTCGTTTTAAGTAGTGATCCTCGCGACAGCTTTCAAGTGCACTTGAAGTTCACTAGTGAACGCAAAAATAGCTGTCATGGAATAGCTACCTATTCCAAAAAAGTGAACGTCGCGACCGCTAAGGGACCGATCATTTAACTTGGAGGGGGCTATGGTTTTTTCTAAAAAAAAAATAATCTGGAGGCGATTATATGTGAAAAAAATATTTTGGCTGCCAAAATGATGAAAAAAAATTCTGACGGAGTCTTTCTGCCCAAACAAATAATGTTAATTTCGAAAAAAAAATATTTTGTTGATACACGTGAAAAAAATATAAAAAATTTCTGTCCAGAAAAAAAACCATACCCCCCCCCTTTTTCAGGTTAAATCGTCAGTCCGTAAGAGAACGCGAAGTGCACTTGAAAAGTTCACTTTAAGTGTACTTTTTGGAACGTTGCGTCTGCACCCATCTGTAGTTGTCTCTATTCGTTGGTGTTTTCATTGTTTGTGTTGGTTATCTCTATTGTGTTCTAGTTGCCTCCATTGCTTTTTTTTTGTCTCTGTTGTTGTCATTTCCATTGTGTTTGTTGTAGTTGTCTCACTTCGATAATGTCTTCATTTTTTGTGTGGTTCTCTCTATTGCGGGTGTTGTTTTCTCCAATTTTTGTGTTGATGTTTCTTCTGTCTGTGTTTGTTAGTCTCCATTGCTTGTCGTAGATTAAATTGTCTGTAATCTGAATTTTTTTGTGTTTTTATCATCTCCGTAGTCAATGCTATTGTAGTCTCCATTGTCTGTACTGTTATCGTCTCAATTTTGATTGTTGTCCATTGCGTTGTTGTTTAAGTTATTGTCTTGTTATCCATCGTATGTATTATTGTTTCTATTATATGTGTAGTTTTCATCTTCGTTGTCTGTTGTTGTAGCAATTGTCTGCGTTGTTGTGGCATCTTGTCTGTTTTATTGTTTTTTTTTTGTCTATGTGAGTGTTATGTCATTTGTCTGATTTGTTGTCTCAAAAGTCTCATCAGTATGCTCTCAATAGTCTCTTTTATTGTTGGTTCCATTGTCTGTGAAATTGTCTTTAATGTCTGTTTTCTCAGTTGTCTTTGATGCTGACATCTTTTTTTTTTCATTTTGTTGTTGGCTCTATTTTATTGTTGTCGTCTCCGTTGTCTGTGTTGTCTTCTTGTGTCCCATTTTGTGGTGTGTTGATATTGCTTTCTGTTCACTGTTTTATTGTGGTGCCCATTGTCTTTTTTGTTGTACTTGTTATATGCGATGTCGTCTTAAATGTCTCCATTGAGTTATTGTGGTCTCCATGGTGTGTGCTTTTGTCTGAACAGTCTGTGTTGTTCTCTTTTCAATCGTGTATGTTGTATTTGTGAAGGGTTTCTGTGTCTCTGTTTTTGTTGCCGTCGTTCCGTAGTCTTCTCCTTTGTCTGTGTTGTTGTCTCCATTGCCTGTTGTTTGTTGTGTGTCGTTGTGGCCTTTATTGTCCCAGTTATTATTGTCGTTTTTAATGTTTGTGTGGATGTATTCTCCATTGTCTTTGTTGAACTCTAAATAGTGTGCTTTGTTGTCTCTCCGTAGTGTGTTGTTGTTTCCATTGTATTTGTTGTGATTTTATCAAATTATCCATGTTGTAAACTTTGTTGTTGTATTTTCCATTGTTTGGTTGTCTTCATTTTCTTAGATATACATCCGTTTTGTTCATTTTTTCAGATTATGTTTTCGTTGTCCCTATTGTTTGTGTTTTATGACTGTATTGTGGTGGTCTCCATTGTCTGAAATCGTACCCATCACCTGTGTTGTCGTTCTCCCGTTGTCTGTTGTTGTCAATGTCTGTACTGTCTCAATTGTGTTAAGCTTGATCGTGTTCTTGTTTCATTTTGACTAGCTTTATTGTCTCAGTTGTTAGCGTTGTTGTTTTCTCTATTGTCTGTGTACTTGTCATAGCCATGTCTGTGTTCTTCATTTTTTCATTATCGTTGTTTTGTCCTTTTTGTCCATTGTTGTTTCCATTGTTTATGTTGTCTTCTTTTGCTGTTGCTGTCATATGTATTTTCTGTTATTGTTTGCTCCATTTACTGCGTTGTCTCTTACATTGTATGGGTTGAAATTGTCTCCGTTTTCTGTGTTTGGTTGTCGCTTTTGTCTGTGTTGGTATCATCTCCACCATCTACGTTGTTAACTTCGTGTATCTGTCATCTTCATTGTCAGATGTTATTATATCCATTTTTGTTGTCTCCACCATCTGGCTTGTTATCATCTCCATTTTCTGTGTTGATATTTTCTCCATTGTTTGTGTCCCTCTTGTCTTCATTTTTTGTGGTGGTATTATGGTGTCAATTATCTGTTTTTTTTGTCTGTGATGTTATCTCGGTCTTTTATGTCTATGTTATTTTTATGCCATCTATTTTCTGTGTTGTGCTTTCCATTATGTTTTTGACTTCACAATTGTGTTGTTGTCTGTGTTGTCAACATTTTTTTATGTAATCTATGTTGTCTGTGTGTTGAGGTGTCCATTGCCTATTATGTCATTGTCCCGATTGACTATGATGTCATCTCATTGTCAGGTCTGTTGTCGTATCCATGGTATATGTTGTTGTTGTCTCCATTGTATTTTGTCTGCGTTTTGAAGTTTTCATTGTATTGTTGTCTCCAATGTCTTTGTTTTCGTCTCCTTTATGTACTTGTCATCTCAATTGTCTGTTGTTGTTATTGTCTGTATTATAATATGTTGTTGTCAAACTCTATCGTCTGTGTTTTCGTTGTCTCCAATGTCTTGTTGTCATTTCCATTGCCAGTCTTGTTGCTCTAATGTTTGTGTCTTTCGTCTTATCGGTTGCAGTCTGCATTGATTTAGTTGTGGTCTATTTTGTCTGTTCTTTTCGGCTCCATTTTCTGTGTTATTGTCTCTTTAGTCTGTTGTTCACGTCTTTTGTCTGTGATGTCGTCACTATTGTGTTTGCTGTTGTAGTTTCCATTTTTTTATTGTTGTCGTTTCTACTGTCTATGTTGTCGTCTCTATTGTCTTTGCAGTAGTATTCTCTATTTTCTGCATTGTTGTCGTTTCTACTGCCTATGTTATCGTCTCTATTGTCTTTGTTGTCTATTTGCGTCTTTTTCATTTGTTGTTGTCGTTTCCATTTACTTTGCTTTGCCTCCAATTTCTGTTGCTGTCTCTATTGTTTATGTTGCTGTGGTCTGCAGTTTCAGTGTTTCTTTTTTTCTCCTTGTTCTGTATTGTTGTCAAGGTGTCGGTACAAAATGTATTGGTAACATAAAAAAGGTTAATGTGACATAAAGTGTACGTTTTGAGAACTGCATCCTCGAACATATTTTCATATGCCCAATATCGAGTTCCTGCTTCACAAACTAAGAGATTTATTGAAATTCAGAAACATATTATAAAGTAATTTCTTTTACATTTTTCTCAGGAAATTTGTAATCAAGCTTTCTGATATTGTGAATACTATCTATGACCATAGATCACATGTGCTTACCACCATAAAATTAGAGATCACACATCACATGTGTTTGACACAACAAACCATACATGATGCAGTACATGTTTAACCATAACATGTTTTGGCGACAATTGGACCATATATCATACAGTACATGTGTTTGACACAACAAACCATACATGATGCAGTGCATGTTTTAACCATAACATGTTTTTGGCGACAATTGGACCATACATCATACAGTACATGTGTTTGACACAACAAACCATACATGATGAAGTACATGTTTCAACCATAACATGTTTTCCCGACAATTGGACCATAGATCACACAGTACATGTGTTTGACACAACAAACCGTACATGATGCAGTGCATGTTTTAACCATAACATGTTTTGGCGACAACTAGACCATAGATCATACAGTACATGTGTTTGACACAACTACCATACATGATGCAGTATATGTTTTAACCATAACATGTTTTCGCGAAAATTGAACCATAGATCACACAGTACATGTGTTTGACACAACAAACCATACATGATGCAGTACATGTTTTCCCGACAATTGGACCATAGATCATACAGTACAAGTTTAAACAACAATAAATCAATATCTAACACATTACTTGTATGAACTATAATCCTAATATCACACATTACTATATATGTATTTATTAAATAAAAATAAAATATACTGATATAGTAGGCCACAATTAAAAATTAAAATAGACAATAATATTAATTTTTAGTACATAACATGTAACAATCCTTTAATTTCATTGGATAATCTGACGTTACTATATTTGAACAGCTGTTTGTTTACCTTGACAGCGGGATACTATACTTGACGACGGGACTATACCTCACGTGACTTCCGGTTTACTATACTTTGCCTACTTCTGAGTTTGATTTCTTTTATGTTATGTACTAAATTAATTACGGACTTCTCCCTCGGGAACCGTTTTCCTATAGTGTTGTCTGGTGCGAATAGTGCCCTCGCCTGTCGGCTCGTGCACTATACGCTCCAGACAACACTATAGGAAAACGGTTCCCTCTGGAGAAGTCCATAATAGATAAGTATAGTTTTGTCTATTTTACTTATTAATTGTTGCCTAAAATACAATTTTTCTTTTGTTCTATAGTTAAATTGTGGTCATTGCACAACATATATTTTTATATTTATTAGATGGATGGAAACTGCACCCGAACGGAACAAAGTAAGACAAAAAGTATCAAGCTATATAGCCTCAAAAATAGGATTCATAGTTATAAAAATCTATCTGTACAGATTGTCTGGAAAACAACAATATTGTTATAATATTGTTTATATGTTTATTTTTTTTTCATTGCTTTAAGTGCATTTGTTTGAATATCTACTTTTTATGCTTTCAGAAAATACTGAAAATATGATCAGAACTCACATAGATGAAAATACATTTGTGACTATCGATGCTGTTAACAACGCTTTGGTGTGTGTAAATGAAAACAGAATCGTAATAATTATAGGATCCCCTGGTACTGGCAAATCCCGTATCGGCTTAGAACTACTGCGGCAGTTGTCAACGGACAGTGATATACTTCGATGCATACAACTTGACGAGATTTCACATTGGCAGGATATGAGTGATGGTATGGATGTTGTCTTCATTGATGATGTCTTTGGAAGGACAAACAGCTCGTACAATGACAATGTTCATCATAAATTATTGGATGTGATATACAACACAATACAAAATAAGAACATAAAAGTAATATTTACTTTGAGGAGGAGTATCTACCAGAAAATTACCACCGACACAGATCGTCACAGAATATTCCATGATCAACATGTTATAGACTTAAGTTCTTATAAAAATCAGATAACTTTAAAGGAGAAAGAATCCCTTCTCAAGAAATATTTAACGAAAAACAATATATCGGTAACAAATGACAGCAAAAAAGAAAACATTAGTGGGGGCTCTATTTTTGATACCGATACAACGGTATATCTACATGAAGACACACTTCATAAAATTGTGCACTCTGATATCGGGATACAGATAGGATTTCCAGAAACATGCTATCTCTTTGCTTCATATCGAAAGTTCACTAAACAAGGTCATAAATTTTTCTGTCACCCAACAGAAAAACTGTCAAATGAAATTGACAAATTAAGATCAGATGGGAAAACAAATGAGAATAGTATGATTGACTTTACACTTTTAGTTTATATTCTACTGAATGGTGATTGTATTAATATACATGAAATAACCAAGGATGCCTTCATGTCAATAATGAAAACCATGTACAGGAACCCTCTGAATAATGTTCTAATAACAGACCTTTATGATTCAGGAAAACGGCTTAAAGGGAAATATTTGAAAATTGACAATGATGGCAATTATTGTTTTCAACATAGATTGATATCTGAGGCTGTTATGATATCCTACAGTGTCACTGATCCTAGAAGTGTTATACCCATGTTAGGATTTGATTTTATTAAAGAAATGGCCAGACCTCTGCTTTATGGGCCAAGTGATGGAAAAGTTGTATTTTATGTTCCAACATCATGTTATAGTCTACTGGCCCATAGATTGCTGCAGTTACTTGAAACACATTACAATTCCCATGGAAAATGCATACCTTATCAGTTTGTACAGAATCTGTGTACATCAAAGATAATAACAATGACAGGTAGCAATATCTTACAGGAGATGATTAAACTATACAAGTACAGTAAATCTCTCAGACAGTCACTTCTATTTAATCGCCTAAGTGATCATCGATTCTCAGAAAGTCATCCCTATTATGGAATTTCTACATCATATTTCTATTTACCGTCAGCCCTAATGATGTTCTGTGACATTGACTATGTTGACCAATGTTTGTATCAAAATATACACAACACATTGACATCGGAATTTCAAAGTGAGGTATTGAAGGCATGTAAAGAGACATTGATGGAATCATTTAACTTTGCTATATGTACACTGGATGTAAAAAGATCAACTGTAATACTAAGGATACTAATAGATCACAATATCAAACAAGATGTCCCAACATTGCTGTTCTGTTACAATATAGTGAGATGTCAAGATGTTCCTGGTGTGCAGTTATTTTTAGGTTTACATGATTTATGTCAGGTCTTTAACATTACTTCATTGTTAAATCTGATATTCAGGTCATTTATTGTGCATAAAATAAAAATTGATGAAAACATGAAACAGATGATTACATCAGTAATTGTAAACAATAACCATGACAGGTTATTAGTGAGATGTATAGTGAAATTTGTATGTCAACAAGGACAACTTGATTTTGTGAGGGATGTGTGTGGGAGGCTTGATAGTAGTCTGTTTGATGTAGATCACATGATTATAGAGGCATGTAGAGGTAGTAATACTGAAGTAATGCAATGGTTGATGGAGAGGTATCATGGGTTATATAATGTACAGGAGGTATTAAATAAGGCTTCCAGATGGGGTTATATGGAGGGTGTCCAAATTATACTTGACATCTCTGATCATACCTTACTAGATATAAAGACAATAATGAATGAAGCATATAAGGCTGGGAACACCGAACTTGTTAAATGGTTGTGTGAGAAGTTTGGTAATATTTTTTTATATGAAGACAGCAATTAATGAGGCATTGTTAAATGGTTGTATGAGAATTTTTTATTATAATTTGTGTGATATGAAGACAGAAATAAATAAACTGTCTAGTTTGGGTATGAATAATCCCTGCTGAATAATTGTTTAAGAGCTTTGTAGACAGTAATAAATTGTAATGAACTTTATCCTATTAATTGTTATTATAATTTTCCATGAATATTTTTTACAAAACACTCTTTTTCAAAATTTTCAATCGAATGACATTTTTTTCTGATTTTGTTAAACAGAATAAAATTAGGGACCAAACTTGGGTAAATATTACAAATGAAAAATTACATTGGAAAGGTATCAGACGTGGCCTTCATCCTGTATAAAGAACCTATGTGTATTCTCTGATACAGTTATTTGAATACATTGGCAAACGAATACCGAAGCAAGAACGAGGAAAGGAGGAATTCTAAAAATATTAATCCAAAATCACGGCTATTCATATCGAACACGAATTGAGACAGTATGACAAAGACAAAACAAACAAACAAAACTGAACAAGAACGCTACAAAACTAAAACAGTGTGAACCCCTACAAAAACTGGGGTATCATCAAGTGCTCCGGAAGGGTAAGCATGATCTGCTGCACGCGTGGCATCCGTCACACTGCCCGTCACACATTGAGATGACCTCAATGAGGCCCCACAAGAAGGGTTTTGTACAAAATTAAATTATACATTTTAAAAAGGGATGAAATACTACACTAAGATGTCTATATATTGACTTAAATTTTAATTATGATTCATTACATTAAATTATTGTTAAAACAGTCTGTGTTACTTGGAATTTGATGTTGTACACAGTCTTTTATTATCGTCTAATAAATGATTCAGCATGTAACTTATCTAAAAGTTTATATTTTTTTTATTTAGATAAATTAAGTCATTATATAAATACATGTAATCGTATTATATTTGAATGGATGTGCGGTAATAATAGTATGTTGTTATAATTTTAATGAACTGTAACTCTCACCACAATACAGTACTTTTTAAAACACACTACAGTGCACTATCATCACAATACAACAATGCATTACCTTTCTATCACAACTCACACCACAGTATCATATTACAACGACACAAACATAACAGTATCCAACCACCGTCAGACACACCACAGTGTACTTCTTCCACACACATCACAGTATTCTACATGTACCATCAGCACACAAACCACAGTATCCTACCTCAAGCACAAACACCACAGAATCTTCCACCACTAAAAACACCACAGTATCCAACCAACACACACATAACAGTATCCTACATCCCTACATATACAATAGTATCCAGCGACCAACAAGCACCATAGTATCCTACCACCAACACGAACACCACTCTTTCCCACCGTCATCACACACACGCAACAGTATCCCACCACCATCACAAAAACAACAGTATCCTGCTGCCAGCACACACACAACTACGGCCATGCAAACCCGTTTCCTACTACAAAAACACATTTTTACCAGTATACTAATAAAACCGCCCAAACCACAGTATTTTACCTATAACACAAACAAAACAGTGCCCTACCACTAACTCACACACAATCATTAAACTGCACACACCACAGTATCATACAACCATGTACATCACAATATCCTACTACAACCACACACACCGCAGTATCCTACCAGCATAACACAACAGTACCCTACTACCTCCACACACACACACACACACTACATTAGCTTACAACCAATAAACACCACAGTATCCTAACACCACCACACACACGAAAGAATCCTACCAATGCCATACACACCACAGTATCCTATCAACACAACACACCATAGGACCCTATCTGTACCCTTCACACCACAGTATCCTACCACCACCATATACACCATAATTTCCTACTACCACTACACACAGCACCACCAAAACCATCATCATACGCCAAAGTATCCTACCAACACTATAAATACACACCACTCTATCGTTCCACTACCAAACTTATCACAGCATCCTACCACCATCACACCAAAGTGTACTACCACATCACAAACATTCGAGTATTACCTACCACCACACCACACATCACAGTATCCTTCAACCATTAAGCACATTAAAGTATCCTTCCGCCACAATAGCAAAGTTCCTTCCAAGACTACAAATATACTACAGTATCCTTCCAACACACAACACAAGACGGTATCCTACCATCTCCAAACACATCATAGCATCTTTTCACCCCCACACATCACATTATTATACTACCCGTTTCCCACATACCACAGTTTCTTACCCCACACCACACATCACAGTATATTACCACCATCAAACACACAACAGTATCCTACCAACGACCACACCACAATATCCTATCACCACCACAAACACACCATATTATCCTACCACCACACCACAAATCAGTTTCATACCACTTCCACCCGAACCACAGTATCATATCACCACCAAGCACACCACAGTATCCTACCATCACCATCACACACATAACAGTATTTTAGAACCAACACACATAACAGTATTTTAGAACCACCACATACACCACAGTATCCTACCACCACCGCAAACACACTAGTGAATCCTTATGACAGCACACATCACAGTTTAGTACCACAACTAAACACACCACGGTTTTTTCCACCACCAAAAACACAACACAGTATCCTACGACCACTTCAGTCCCACAACCGCCACACATATGTAGTATTTCATCACCACCACATACACCAAGGTATCCTACCGCCAACACACACACCACAGTATCTAACCATCACCTAACACACATCACAATATCTTGTTTCTGCAAAAAATGCCACAATATCTTGCAACAAACACACACACACCAAAGTTTCCTACCACCAACACAAACACCAAAATATCCTCCCACCACTACACCCACCACCGTATCCCACTACAACCCCACACACCACATTATCTTACTAAAACTACCCCACCACACTATCTTACCACTACAGCACACACCACAGTGCCCTACAACAACACAAACTATAGTATCCTACAACCACACCCTCCAAAGTACCTTAATAGCAGCACATGACAGTACCCTATCCCCTTCACACACACCACAGGATCCTACCACCAGCATACACCACAGCATCCTACCATCAAAACATACACCACAGTATCCTGCCACCAACACAAACACCACAGTATCCTATCGCCAACAAACACACTACGGAATCCTACTAGAACCACATAAACCACAGTATCCCACTACAACCACACAACGCAATATCTTCTCCGCCACAATATCTTACACAACCATAAACGTCACAGAATCCTACCACCACACCACACATCACAGTATCCTACCACCACTAAGCACACCATAATATTTTACCACCTCCACAGTGCCTACAAATACAACAAACTCGATTCTAGGTATCCTTCCACCAGCACACAAACCACAATATCATACCACCCACCATTATACACATCACAGTATCCCACTACAACAAAACGTACCACAGTATCCTACAACCAACACAAACATACCACAGTATCAATCCACTAACACAAATACAAAATTTCACAGTATCCTACTACAACCATATAAACCACAGTATCCTACTACAACTACAAACACCACAGTATCTCATCACTACCACACATACCATAGTACCCTACAACCACCACAAACACAACAGTATCCAACAATTCCACCAACCAAACGATTGTACTAACCCATACATACCACAGTACTCTACCAGCATCACACGACTTTACCCTACAACCTTCACACACACCATAGTATCCTTCCACCAGCACAAACCACAGTATCCTACCACCAATAAACACACACCAGCATCCTTCAACCTACACAAATGGAACAGTATCCTACCACCACACCACATATCACAGTATTCTACCACCAACAACCATACTACAGTATCCTACCGCCACCACAACACAGTACCTACTACCACCACAAACACACCATAAATCCTACCACCACACCACACTTCACATTATCTAATCACACCAGAACACACCACAGTATCTTCCAATCACACTACACACCACAGTATCGTTCTATCACCAAACACACAAAAGTATCCTACTACCACAACACACTTATTTTACCACCACAAACATACCCCACAGTATCCTTCCACTACCACTCTCACAACTGTATTATACCACCCTTAGCACACAACATGATTATTCCAACACAAGCAATGATATCAGAATCAATACTGTAATATCCAATAATTCAGTAGCCACCTACACCACAGTAACGACGAATACCACAGTTACCGACAACATATCAGGAACCACAAAATCAAAGCAGCCATTAAGCCATTTAGCGGCGAGCACTCTTTGACCCATCTTTCAAAATTACGTTTTGTCCCCCCATTTTTCTTTTCTAGATTGTGGTCATGGAGTTAGTAGTCTACCTGTATGGGTTTTATTCGTATGTTTATTCTACGATAGGGAAACGGGACAGAGAAAGGGGAGGTTTGGGTACCCATAAACCGGTTTAACCCTACCGCTGGCTTTTGCTAGTGCCGGTACCAAGTCCGGCTGTCCCGAGTTCCTATCGTTGTTTATGTTTGTCTTTTGTATTTTAATTGTGGTTTTTTTTCTTGTGCAGTTCCTATTTACTTTCTGGCATGTGGCTATGTTTTTCGGCCATTGTAGGTGTTTCCTGTTATCTTTTTTATTCCATTAAAGTCAGATTAACGACAACACCACATTAACCACCAACAATTCAGTAGACATCAACATTTATAGAAATCACCAACACCATAGTTACTACCAACAATGCAGTAGCCATCAACATTTATAGTAATCACCAACACCATAGTAAGTACCAATAAAACAGTCACAACTAGCAGCATGGAAACACCAACTCCACAGTCACCATCAGCAACATAGTAATCAGCACATCACAGTAAACATCAACACCATAGTTTCCACAAACAATTCATTTGCCATCTACATGCACCACCAACACCACAGTTTACACCAACAAAAAAGTTATCACAAACATCACACTGAAAAACAACATCGGTACCAACCACCAACAAACCTGTAACCACAACCACCAAAACCAATAGCAGTTTCAATCATCAGCTAAGTATATACTTCTTGCATCTTAGTTACCACAGCCATCTACACCAGTAGTAGCTTCAACCTTCAGCTGATTATCCACTTCTTATATCTAAGTAACCACAGTTTCTACATATTAGTAACAACAGCAACCAACACCAGTAGTAGCTTCAATCATCAGCTGATTATCCACTTCTTATATCTAAGTAACCACAGCTTCTTACATCTTAGTAATTAAGCCACCAACACCAGTAGTAGCTTCAACCATCATCTGATTATCCACTTATAACCTTTTGGTAACCACATCGACCAACACCGGTAGTACCTTCAAACCTTCAACCATCAGTTGATTATCCACTTATAACATCTTGGTAACCACACCCACCAAACACCAGTAGTAGCTTCAACCATCAGGTCATTATCCACTGCTAACATCCTAGTAACCACAGCCACCAATACCAGTAGTAGCTTCAATCATCAGTTGATTATCCACTTATAACATCTTGGTAACCACAGCCACCAACACCAGTAGTAACTTCAACCATCAGGTGATTATCCACTTCTTACATCTTAGTAACCACAGCTTCTTACATCTCAGTAACCATAGCCACCAACACCAGTATTAATATAGAAAGATAACAGGAAACACCTACAATGGCCGAAAACCACAATCACATGCCACAATCCACCAGGAAACCGCACAAGAAAAACATTAAAATGACAAAAGACAAACTTGGACAACGATAGGAACTCGGGATAGCCGGACTTGGTACCGGCACTAGCAAAAGCTAGCGGTAGGGTTAAACCGGTTTATGGGTACCCAAACCTCCCCTTCCTCTATCCCGTTTCCCTACAGTATAATAAAACATATAAATAAAACCCAATACAGGTCGACTACTAACTCCAAACCACAATCTTGAGAAGGAAAGAAAAAGACGAAACGTAATTTAGAAAGATGGGTCGAGGAGTGCTCGCCGCTAAACTGCCGGCTAGCTCAAGGAGCCTAGTCTGCTGGTAAAACACTGTCGGCACTACGGAATAAAGATCAAACTCAAAACTCCCCGAATGGTTTGGTAAAGAATCATCATAGACTTCAGTAGACATCGGCAGTATCAGTGAGAGGCCAGTATACCTGTAATATCTTCAGGTCATTGGATCCCAAAGCCAATTTAACGGAATCATGAAGAATATCCTGTCAATATCCCCTATTACGTAAAGAATGTAAGTTACGTCCAAGTTTTTCAGGATTTTTTATCAGTTTGTGACATTTTTTAACAACATTTCCATAAAAACGAGGGTGAGAAATGCCCTTAGTAATAAGCTGTTTGCGAGTCGCATTTTATTTAGAAATCAAATCTTCATATCTTCTATAAAACTTCTTAAATGTGTTAATCAATTAATGAAATCTGTAACCTTGTTGTTAAAGTTTGGATGTGATAGTAAGGTTACGCTCATTAAAGTCGTCAAGAGTAGAACAGACGCGTGCGAATCGTACTAGTTGTGATATATACACCCCGTATGATGGAGCTACAGGAACGTCGCCATCAAGAAAAGGGAAATTAGTAATTGTGAAATCAAAATCATCCCTTTTATCATAAATTTTAGTTTTAATTTTGCCAGAGTCAACGATGATAGTAAGATCGAGAAATGGGCAGTATTTAGAATCATTGTTTGCTTTCTTAAGTTTCAGTTCTCGTGGGTGTATGAGGTCGACATAGTCTAAAAACTGGGGATTGTCAATAGTAAGGATATCTGTCGATGTACCTGCTGAAAATTGAAATAAGTTGATCACTGTTTTGTACGGTTCCATTCTGTAGTTTTTTCATAAAGTCCCGTTCGTAACAGAACAGAAAAAGATCTGCAATGAGAGGTGCACAGTTTGTACCCATGGGAATTCCAATGACCTGTCGATAAACGATGTTGCCAAAACGAACAAAAATATTGTCCAGCAAAAAATTCAGTGCCTTAATCATGTCATCACAAGTCCAGGAACTATGATTATTGTAAATGATATTAGAGAAGAATCCTTGCTTTTTATTACAACAAATGAACTGTAGACCAGAAAATTTAAAAGACCATTTAATAAGTTGTCCCAATTTTTATTTAATCAATTTATGTGGAAGGGTTGTATATAGTGTAGAAAAATCATAACTGTCAATAGACGAAACTGGTCTTTTTATTGATTTTAATTTATCTAAAACTTCAATGGAATTTTTACACTCCAAAAGTAATTTACACCAGAGTTTTGACAGTTTTTTCACAGTACTTGATAACTAACTCTTTAATACAGGTGAACGCACTGGTTAAATGGATGGATAAATTAGTGGTAGAACAGTTACTCGATGCCGAAATAAAACAATGTTTGTAGGGAATTTTGTGAAGCTTAGGAACCCAGTACATAGTAGGCAAGGTGTTATCTTTAGGTGGAACTTGGAGCATTTTTGTATCGTTGTATTGCTGTTTGGTTAATGATTTTTCTTCAAAATTAGTACGTTTGAAAGTGTTAGACTTTGATAATTCATTTTGTTGGACATCGATATAGTATTTCTTTCAAATAATAGAAACGTTGTTAGAGGCTTTGTCAACTGGTACAAACACATATTTATTAGTAAGATCTTTTAATTTTAACTTAATTCTGTTTACAGACAGCTTAGGCGGTGACTCTTTATAATTATCTTTATAAAAATATACTCTATTGGTGACTTTGGTAATAATTTTATCTCTGAACATATTGAGTGCGTGTTTGTCTGCACTCTCTCGTTTGCACCATTTTATACAATAGTTGGTAACTGCGTCTTTAATAATATCAAAACAAGATTGCCAGTTTATTTTCGAAGGTGGGCGATATTTAGGCCCTTTTCTAAAGAAATTCCTAACTTCTTTATCATCCATGATGTTCAAGTTCCCGGTTAACATATGTCCGCACGGGTCATAGCGATATGGTGATGTGGAACAATCTCAGCTGCTTGGGTAATTCTCCTCAAAATTTAGCATCACAGATTATAGAAGAGTAATTGAAAAAAATACTTCTAGTAGGCTTTTTGTAAGAGAAGGAAATGACAGGCATGTCTTGGTTGTCAAAATAAACGGGAACAAGTTTTTGAATATCAGGGTCCCTAAAAATGCCTGCGATGTCGTTCAGATCAATTCCTTTATTTATATATTTTATTTTCAAAAATTGTTTTACATGTTCATCAGGTTTGTCGATTCTCGGATAAAGCCGATGAAAGCAGAAAGCATCAATAATTATGGAAAATTCATAGAGCGGACTATTTACAGACATGGTATCACATTCCAAAGAGATTTTGTAAAGTTGATTAACAGGAATTCAGCAGAGTTTAGTAAACAATCCATGTCGTCAATTGTTTTTGAAAACAAAATACAGATCTTTAACATTTACGAGGTTAGCTTTAACTATCAGCTGATTATCCTCTTATAACATCTTGGTAACCACAGGCACCAACACCAGTAGTAGCTTCACCAATCAGCTGATTATCCACTTAAAATATCTTAGTAACCACAGCCTTCTATACCGGTAGTAGCTTCAATCATCAGCTGATTATCCACTTATAACATCTTGGTAATCACAGCCACCAACACCAGTAGTAGCTTCAGCTGATTATCAACTTCTAACATCTTACTAACCACAGCTATCTACATCAGTAGTAGCTTCAATCATCAGCTAATTATCCACTTCTAACATCTTAGTAACTATAGCCACCAACACCAGTAGTAGCTTCAATCGTCAGCTGATTATCCACTTCTAACATCTTAGTAACCACAGCAACCAACACCAGTAGTAGCTTCAATCATCAGCTGATTATCCACTTCTAACATCTTAGTAACCACAGCCACCAACACCAATAGTAGCTTCAATCATCAGCTGATTATCCACTTCTAACATCTTAGTAACCACAGCCACCAACACCAGTAGTAGCTTCAATCATCAGCTGATTATCCACTTCTAACATCTAAGTAACCGCAGCCACTAATACCAGTAGTAGCTTCAATCATCAGCTGATTATCCACTTCTAACATCTTAGTAACCACAGCCACCAACACCAGTAGTAGCTTCAATCATCAGCTGATTATCCACTTCTAACATCTTAGTAACCCTATCATGAAACACTTGTTACAGTAAACACTAACACAACAGTCTCCATAAACACAGTACCAACGACCACAAACACAACAGTATAAAAAATCAAAGAACCATCATTTATAACGCCACTAAAAGGCACCAACAACCACGACCTTCCACACCAATAGCCACAGTCATCAACACCAAAATAACTGCCAACACCATAGTAACCATAAACGCAGCATTAACCACCTACGTCACGGTACATTCAAGAATATACACCACAATCATGACTAATACTAATACCAAAGTGTCAACTACCAACATAGCAAGTAACTAATATCATAGTAGCCAGACAAGCAATATTAACCACAGCAATAAACACCAACATTACAGAAATCACCAACAGCATTGCATAACTCCCAACAAAGAAACCAACAATATTACAGTAACCACCAACAAAACATTTATCACCAACACAAGAGTAACCCCCAACACCACAATTACCAACAACATAACAGTAACCTCCAACAATAAAGTAATCACCAACACCAGAGTTACCCCCTACACCACAATTATCAACATTACAGTAACCGACAACATAACCATAACCACCAACAAAACAGTAACCTCCAACACCATCAGCTACATTGTTGTTTACTGTGGAGATGCGGGTTACTCTAACCCGCATCACCACAGTAAAAAACAACATTACACTGACCTCCAACAATACAGTATCCACCAACACCTCAGTAGCCCAAAACACAAGAGTAATGATATTAATCTGTATTGATATGGTCATATGTTTTAATAAATATAATTTATATTGTTATTTCACGAAGTTTGTGTTTAATGTGATGATGGCGGCAGACCTTTTTTTTTGTTTGCCCTGATGTATCAATAGGCTTGGCAAATAATTGTGTGTCAACCTTGCCTATAACAGTAACCACCAACATAACAGTAACAAAAACATTAAAGCAACCTCCAACATTAGAGCAACCATCAATACAAAAATTACCAACACATCACAGTTATCTTCACAGTAACCAGCGACATTGCAGTAAACCACCATCAAAGTAAACACTAACATTACAGTAAACACCAAAATTATAGTAAACCAATCTCACAGTAAACACCAACATTACAGTAACCCAACCTCACAATAAACTTATATAGTGTGAATTTTTATAACAACCGAGAGTGACATCAGGTGCTCCGAAAGGGTAAGCATGTCCTGCTGGCGACAGCAGTTTCATGGTCATTAAGCATAAACTGTGTTTGAAGATCTGTTTAGTGGCAGATTTGTACTTGCGTTTTTTAATCCCTATACGAAACAAATTAAAAACCCATGGTACTTGTTACTTATCTAACCCTCAAACAGTACCAAAGTAAATATTAAAATTCACTAAAGTTTTCAAACATTAACAACGACAAATCAGTGGCACAAACTTCACTTACGGAGACAAAAATAGAATGCAGCAGTATGATATACAAGACAACACCAAAAACAAAAGCATCGACATTGTGAATCCCATAAAAGTCGAGTGTGACATCTGGTGCTCCGGATTGGTAACCATATCCTGCTTCGCCAGCGGCATTCGTCACACTATCAGTGAGTAAATCCAGGTTCAAGTAAAATCCGTGAAGACGTGAAATCTATCAGAAAACGTCCGTTTTTATCTGAGACAGCGACACCATTGAGGCCTGCACATTTTTAAAAACTTCGTTTTTTGAATTTCCGATTACATGCATTGTACCTGGCTCCCATTGGTCCGTTCAAACTTGATACGATTTGAAATCGAGCGCGCAACGCTCCCATTGGTCCCTTTTGAATATTTGAATTTCAAATCTGGAGGGAAACGTTTTCATTGGTCCGTTTTTGGACATCGTCACTTCCGTCGACGTCATACTTCCGGTTGACGTCATTTCCGATAACGTCACCTCCGGTGACGTCACACTTCCGGTCACTTCCGGTGACGTCATACTTCCGGTCACGTGACTTCCGATGACGTCATACTTCCGGTCACGTGACCTATGACGTCATACTTCCGCCTGGTCCACTTGGTCCACGTCAAATGATAACTGAACTGTCCCCATATACTACTTCTGGTGATTGGTTCAAATGATTGTATACTAATGTCACTACATATATTCGACATATCTTAAACATTTATTTGTGTGTTGTATAAAATTTTACTCAAAACATGAAATTTTTGGCGAAGTTTAGGTACAACACTTCCCAGCACCAATATTTCATTACTGTAACGGGTTTTTGAAGATGTAATGACTTAAGAAGTTTATTTATGAGCCTAAGTTTAAGAAATCAAGTGATTAGAAAAATTCAATATAATTAAAACAAAAATTTATTATGCCAAACAATTTTCCGCACTGTTTATTTCAGTACAACAAACGGAAATTATTAATTAAAATATAGATGAATTATTCTATGCAAAAAAAAATGCGGTATACAGGGGTATCACACAAACTTTGTCATTAGAGGGCTTTTCAGCTCCAGCTGATGGACTATTTCCAATAAGTCTGAAATTGTACTGACTTCGTAGTTACCGAGATCATTATCACCTCTTGAAACGTTTAAAGCTGCCTTTCTTGCATCATTACTTAGAATTAGTGAATATATTTCATCATTTCAATGTATTCGAAATTAAAGCAATTTCTTGAGATAATCAGACGGTCAGCATATCCAATGGTCTGGCAAGATCCAGCCCGTACGAATATACGCATTCCGTCTGACCGCATGCATACCGTCCGACCATATGAGTAGACGCATGTGATCTAAACCGTACCTGTACGGTGCAAATACGTTTAAGTCCAACTAATGACAAAATACGGAAAACTTGAATCAAATTTTAATAAACTTGTGACACCATTTAGACGTCGTACTGAATATCGTGTCAAAACTGCACTCATATTGAATATGATTTCAGAAAGTTATTTAAGTTAATAAAAAGTTACTTATTTATGTTAAACAAATGTTGACGGAGAAGTAACGATGTAATCTGCGGTCGCGTTCGCAAAATAAGTCGCAGTCGAGACAAAAGTACGGAAAAAGTAAAAATGGAATGTCAAATCATGTCCAAATGAGATTATGAAATGTCGCAATATTAATGACATAAGAATGAGCTTTGAAGCTATTTAACACTTAGCATTGAATAAGAGGTTCATTTGGAAAGTATGCTGCAGTTACTAAGATTAAGTTCAACAAATAAATGGCATTGACACAGTAAGTTTTACATCAGGCATTTCATTTTATTTGGAGTTCTTACTTTATGTCGAAGCATGGTAAAATTTTGACGTTAACATTCTACACATAATCTTTTTTGACTATTTTTTGATTATGGCTTTCCATATTGTTGATTTCAGTGCTGCTGATGAGAGGGTACTCCTTGAAACACGTGTACAGCATAACGAAATTTACCGTTTTATGCAATATTAGTATTTATTGTACTTTGAGAAAATAAAAACTTCACATGTCAATGTCACTTCCATATTTTGGAAAATATTTTCCATGGCTGCAGTTGGTTTGATTGATTGATTAGTTAGAGTTTAACATCCAATGAGCAATAATTCAGCTATATCAGGACCAGAACAAGTTAATCAATACAAAAAAATAGTAAGTAAAAGAAGAAAGAAATAAAGGAGAAAGGGACAACTCAATACAAAAAAATAGTAAGTAAAAGAAGAAAGAAATAAAGGAGGAAGGGACAACCGGGGCAGCAACTTTTGATTGCCATTGGAAAAGGAGAGAAATTGGTAGGGGCAGGAAATTTAGCCTTCTATACACCTGCTCTCTTTAGTGAAATACAGAAGGGGTTTTTATACTGCATGGAGCGTGGCATTTCTCCACACAGTTTGGCTACAATGGTTCGAGGTCAGTCTTTCCGTATTATGAACTGACTACCCCGCGAAGACAGGGCATTCCCCCATCCACCATCTTTCCGTATTATGAACTGACTACCCCGCAAAGACCGGGCATTCCCCTATCCACCACCTGGGGACGCGCCCGGCAGCTCTGTAGTCAAAGCCCCTGAAAACCTATTCAGGTGCCGGGGGCTGCAGTTGGCATAAGCTACAAAAGTTACCTTAATTTCTGCAAATTATACATATTAGACCAATTTAATCATTACAAATCATATGCTGCCAAAAAAAATTTCAATCCCACTCCAATTAAATGTACAATGTGCAAAAGACATGACTTACAACAAACCGTAGCATTTCCGAGAGATTTTTTTTGAGAATTTACACTGTAAGCGACTTAGTTTTGAGTGATGTATTTTTTTTTTAGTGTTTGTGGGTGTATGGGTCTTCGGTCTTCCATCCACTGGTGTGCTCGTTTTCCATTGTCTCTGGACTTTGATTTATGTATTATTGTGCTCTGTTCCTTCGGTATTCTACTGCCGTTGTTCGAATAATCCATGGTATTATATAAATCAATAATTTTTCTATGTTTATTATGAATACTCTTGTTTGAATTGAATTTCGTATATTTGCTTTCAACTTAGAGATTGACAATACATATTCATTGAAATTTGATTCAGTTTAAAGGGATCACTAACTTTCACAAAAATAGCAGTAGTTATAAATTCTTTAAAATACCATAAATATCAAACTATTCGTTAGCTATGCGTATTCCTTGTTACAGTTAAAATGTAGAAATATAGTCTCTAACATTGTTTCCAGTTTATTACGTATATTTCTCAGATCGAGATAGTTAAATTTTCACATTTTAAAGTTCGAGGTTTACCCGAGAACTTTAAAATGTGAAAATTTAACTATCGAGATGTGAGAAATTATCGTAATAAACCGGAAAACAATGTTAGAGATTTTTTCTCTAATTCCTCCTCAATTTATTTGACGCAAAGCGATCTCTGTAGTCTCCAGTCTCAAGTATGCCGCCATTTTGTTGCTATCATCGTTGCTATGTGTATCATTGCGCCTTTAATTTAAAGGGGTGCTAAGTGTAATATTTTTGATAAAATGTCATATTATCAATAAATTGAGATATCGTAGTCATAAAAATGCAAAAACCAGTTCGCTAGACAATTATGCAGGTGTTAATTTCATCAACATCCGGTTGCACTATTTCTAGAAACTGACACTGATTGACCAATCAGCAAGTGAGATCAATTTCTTAACATGTTGATTATTAATTTCATCTAACATTATTTGGGAAGTATTTATTTTGAACAAGAATTAGAGAAATGAAGATAATCCAACTATGAGTATTATAACAACCCTTGGCCTCTTTTAAATAAGAAGATACGATGAAATCAATACCAATTTTAAATAGTAATTTGGCTTTATATTTAGATCATATTGGTTATTTGTTCTCTATCAGTTTTTACATATCTTTGAGTTTATGGTCTTCCAAACGTTTAGATTTTATCTGCACTGAAGAGACATAAATTGTTGAAATGCGCATATGCAGAAATTAAATTTACAGTAACTTCGGTATTTGGTTATTTGTAAAGAAAAATGGGTCAAAGACTCAAATGCTCGGGTTGCGTTTTGGTGCTTCTAGCTATAAAGTGTTGTTTTATAGCTTCCCTAAAGGGTCTTTGACTCTAAAGAATGTGTTGAAAATATTGATAAAAAATGACCAAATTAAAAGGTCTGGAAAATATGAAAAAAATATTGGAAATAATTCAGGTGTACATCTTCATAATATATAAAAACATTTTGTGAAGTTTCAAGGTTGGATATGAAAATTGTAGGAGGAGTTGATTTTACAAAATAGGTACCCTTAGTTGAAAATGCCAATAAAAAATGACTGTATTCCTAAGTCTGTAAAAAAGGGAAAACAATTCAAAATAATTCCAAAAAGTGAGGTGCACATCAATAATATATATACAAACATTGCATGAAGTTTCAAAAATATAGGTTCACAAAATAGGTATCCTTTGTTATGTGGTAGAAACAAATAATTTATTGTAAATTGTAAAGTCAGCAAAGATAAAACAAAAATGGCTCAAATTAACTTTTTAATCAGACAACAAATAATAATTTTACAAATTAAATACAATATATGACTTATCTGACAATAATGAAGTCCAAGTAATACTCCAAATGAATAGTTCTTATAATTCCACCAATAAATGTCCAATAGAATAATCCTTATAATCCTCACTAAATAGTTGATAATAGATTCACAATAATTGATGTCGATTTCCAATACCAAAGATGTGCGTGATAATCCTATATAAACTAATTAATCCTTTACAAACTTATTAAACTGACTGACTTTACCCTTTTCAGCTATCATATATAAATACATTTATTCTTTCCAGAAAAATCTTCACAGGATATAACTAGAACATTCTAATCAACTAATTATCACATGACTAAAATGATTATGTAAGGAAAACATCTAGAAAAATCTATGTGTTAAAATCTGAATTTAAATTCAAGAATATTCCACATGTTCTAAGGTGTAATAACCTTGACCATTGTTTATTGTAAACAAGTTACATAACTAGGCCAAACAAACTACCTCATATTTAGGCCTTACAAAATAAAAACAATCAATACAATGTATTATAGAATATTTACAACATTTAATAACCTATAACACCCTTTGTTGAAAATGTCAATATAAATGTCTTAGTTCCAAAGTCCATAAAAATAGGGGGAAATTTTAACATTATTCCAAAAAGGGAGGTGTACATCAACTAAATATGCATAAACATTTTGTGAAGTTTCAAAAATGAAGGTTTAAAATGTAGGAGGAGTTGACTTCACAAAATCGATATCCCTACCAAAGATCCTACTTGAGGCTATTTGTTTGTTTTTTCAATGTTTGATCTAGTCTTTTGCTTAGCATTGGTATGTTTATATTGAAGTGTTGAGTTTGTTTTCCTGCAAATTGTCAAACATATATGAGAATTAATACAAATACAAATGTCTCTTTCCTTATAATAAAAAAACCCTCCGTAATTCGTTTCAATTTTCAAAGTCAGTCATTTGACACTTTGACATACTTCTCAAGCATTTATGGACTGGAAAAAACAATTAAGAATAGAGAGATTGCTACAACATCAACTGGACTGCTGACACAAGGAATAGAATAGAATAGAATTTTCGATATCGAAGATGTTCAAAACACTTTATATTCTAATTCTAAGTGGTAATGAAATAAACCACTGTTCGTATAAATTCTTTGTTAGTACAAAAGTATCGCATGCCATTGTAGATCGGCTACAAGTTTAGGTTCAGAGCCAGGATCCATTTGTTGTTTCAAATCACATTCCATCTTGACTTTGTTGAAATTTGCAGCAAAGCAGCATTTCACAGTCTTACACAGGAGCAAACACACAGTTGCAGAAAATGAAGGAATGGTCTCAATCGTTGTTCCTTTGTACCTCTTACTAGGATATCCTTTGTGGAAGGACACGAGAGCAGCTGTTACAATAGAAAACAATTCAAAATAGTAAATGATCTGCTAAACAGACACGATTTCGATGAAATACGCCTTTGATGTAATTACAACAAATACCGAAAAAAAATCAGATATGAAAAAAAAAATTCAAAGTATGGTAAGGCTAAGACATGTTGATTCCATGTATGGCGTCAGTGCGCGCGTAGACAATGTGTTAATTTTTAACAAAGCAAACAAGGTGCCTTTTTTATGTATTTAGTAGATATGGTGACAAAATAATCGATTTAGAAGATATCAAGCATATATTCCTATTAGAAAGATGTTTAAAAGGACCAACATTAACTGAAATAGGAAAAATGGGCAACCTTGAAAAAATATCATCACAGGATTCTTTTGAACCCTGAAAATCTTACTTGAAAAGAACATTGGTCACATCTAAATGTTTTATTTTCAAAATTCTTATCTTGTTTTTGTTTTGTTATTTGTGTGTTTGCCTCATATCGTCCTTCATTTAAAACATTAAGCTGACGCCAAACACAGAAATAAATAGTTTGACCCAAGGCGAAAAAATATGTAAATTTTCGTGTTCCCCAAAACATTCAAAGTAATTTTCACATTTTTACCATGTTTAAAACTTAAAAGCATATTTGTAGATAATTCGGATATATTTTGTTTTCTTTAAGAATAATAGGCGTAGCGGGATTACATTGGTTCATTAACATTGTAAAGAGTAGTAATCAAAATACAATGCAATACATTTTTAAATTGAAGAAAAATGAGTAGAAATAAAATTTGGCCAGCTTCAATTACATTTTGCTTTGTGAAAACGGTCTTAGAAATAGCCTCTACTTTTTATGTAAAAAGTGATCGATAAATATTTAACTACATACACTTCGTTTAGTAAATTTAAAAAAAAAGAAAAATGTATTATTATATAGATTGCGGTGAAAGATTGAAATTTCTCAGTGAAAGAAAAGTGATAATTAACTGTGAAATTATTTTCCATAATTTCACACTAGGAAGTGACGTCACAATAGACGTTGTCAACATCGTCGTTAAGTAAACGTATCAGCGGATTAACATCGATTATCGAAAATATTCAACTCATGATCGAAAAAAGCTGTAATTCACTCATGCGCTGCGCGCATTCGTGAATTACTGCGTTATTCGATCATTCGTTGAATATTTTGCGATAATCAGAATCTCGGATTAGTTAAAAAGATTTACTGTATGGCTGACGGAATAGGCAGTGGAATGTACAAACCAACAATAATAGTAGCCCTCATTGTGATAAATATAGTATCCTTATATAAGATTTTCTTTCGTCTGCAATTACTTTGCACTATTGAAATATTTTAAATGAAATTAGATATATGTATATGAATAAAATAAAAGGGAGGTAATTATAATAAAAAGTCCATGGAAAAATTTATTTGTTAAAGAAAATAATTTCTACTGCAAAGGAGTAGCTCAGAGAATGTGTCTATAGTAAATCGAATCATCAGATCAAAAACGTCATGCTCCATTAAAAAGATATATGCATGTCACTTATTCACAAAAAAGGACTTCATTATGTGCAAAGAGTAAACTGTAGGGAACAACTTTCTACTTTTGTCATTTTGTGTCATGAGTGTAACTTTTGTTTGAAAAGCGTCGCTGTGTATCGTTTTGTGTCATTCAGTGGACGGATTCTTGAATTTCACTTTTGTCATCGTGAAGAACGTTGTGTATCCTGAATGTCTTCGTTAAATAAATGTGATCGACAAAAAATGTTAAGAACAATTGCAATCCGATACTACAGTTATATTTTAGAATAGATCCATTGGTATTGTGATTGAAATAAAAATAGAGAAAGTCGGGAAAACAATGAGTGTTTGGTTTGAAAAACGATAAATAAACATATAGGGATTGAGCAAGAGGGCCAAAACGTTTGGAAACTGAGAGAAAATACCCCGTCCTTTTCCATGTAGTGCGAGTTATCGCTCATGATAGTGTCAATGTAACCCTGCAAGGTTTACAAAAAATAAAACCATAACGCTGGCTTTTTCTAGTGCAGGTACCAAGTCCGGCTCCCGGCACCTGAATAGGTTTTCAGGGGCTTTGGCTACAGAGCTGCCGGGCGCGTCCCCAGGTGGTGGATAGGGGAATGCCCTGTCTTTGCGGGGTAGTCAGGT
>MJUU01032421.1:22604-37780 GCA_002080025.1 Modiolus philippinarum
AGCTTAATATCTGGAACGGTTTAGAAAAAAAGTCCGGAAAACCTGTAATTTACCAGAATTTTCTAAGTCAAAGGCCCATAACTCCACACAGAATCAATGAACCGGAACTAAAGTCGAACTTGACCTGTAACTCATGGTGATAGACCAAATATTAACTAAATATCTCTTACAGAATGGAAAAAAGTCCGGAAAACTAAGTGTGACGGACTGAGATACTGACGGAGTGCAAACCTCAAGATCCCTTCGGCGAAGCCGGTAGGGGACTAAAAATCGTCCTTTTCATCAGCTACTCTGAAACTATAGAAGCAAATTTAACTAAACTGTTAAATTATCGAAGTTCACCGAAGGGTCGATATGAAAACACTGAAATATATGTAACTATATTCAGGTTTGGAACTGAAATAAATGATGACGAAAAAGATGCTTTTGATTTCATACTGAGCTAGTGCAAGGCTCAGGATTTAATGTCCATTCATAATTCTCGTGACCTACTTGTAACAGTTCAACCTTTATCATGTTTATTTTTAATCAAGTCAATTTGATTTTCCGAGTGTAAACAGGGTAGAATGTTTTAGTAAGTAAGAACTGACCCATCAGTCTGAAAACGAACAATCCAGGACTGCTTCATTGTATAGACATATTTTACCGTTTTTAAGTCAGTTATATCACATGTGATCCAAAACTTTAGTGTAAACAATTGTAAGTTATCACTTGAGATGTCTTGCTACTTAAACTATTTATAATAAAGTATTTCGAAAATGGTTTATGTAACCATAGATTGTAGGCACAATGGGTACAATGAATACGGCCAAAAATAACTAATAATGGAAAAAAAGTTTCTGCAAATTCATATTTCCATTGTTACTCAACTCATTCTTCTGAAGCATCCTTTATTTCAAAACCTTTAAAAATAATAATAATTGAACAGCTAAAAGGGTCGAAGATGAAACTGCTGCTTGTGTGCAGTATAAGAATAAAAAGTTTTCGGAACGCCAATATAATATAATATAAATTTATATATGGTAAAATTTTTAAAAAGTTGAAAAATTAATTCCCGTTTAGATCCTTTTGGTTATTTGTGCTCTATCAGCTTTTATCCAACTTTCGGAAGGTGTTGTTTTAGCTCGCCTGGCCAAAAAGACAAAAAAAAAAAAAAAAAAANAAAAAGAAAAATTGCAGTTTTTGGCAAATAACTTAAAAATCGTTGCAGATAACAAAATCTGACATGGGTTAATATTGCTCAGAATGCCGAGATCTATTTGCCCTGCCATTTTATTTAGAAAATCGGAAAATCTGTCTCAGAGTTACACACATTTTTCCATAAATGGTTCAAACTTTATGCATTTTTTATTTCAAAAAATAACAGATAGAGGTGAAGTGTAAATTGGTAAAAATGTTCAGCATATCAAGATCTACATACTCTGAAACTTTGAAGAAAATCCAAACGCCTGTAATTGGTCGTTTTTCACCAATTTTGTTTAATGCAATATGGTTTATGAGTTATTTCCGTTTTAAAAATGTTTTCAAACCTTCTTTGGTTAACTTTCCTCTTTTAAGCTTTAGAGACATTCCCTGCTATCACTTCATTTAAAAAAAAACAATTATTTCTTTCATAATCAAGAGCAAAAAAAAAGCGTTTTTGTGCAAAATTCTACAATTTTTTGGCAAAAATACTTTCATAATTTTTACCTAATTTGATGTCATAATAATTTTTCTATAAAAGTGTATTGTGTCTTCCTGGGATTTTATACTATGTGTTTACTTCATGTCTTGAAGACATGTATATAGAAGCAGCCTGATTGCTCCTTAACCTGCAGAATAACCTGGAGAGAGCATACACAGATGTATCTTAGATGGTCCCCTTCGAAACAGATGTCCTTCAATTCTACACCTTATGCAAATTGGCTTTGAGTTTAATATTGGAGTACATTAAAAGATCTTCTTTAAAACTATTTGGCCAGTTGGAAATAAACTTTGGCACAATAGTTCATTTCTTTAAAATGTATGTATTGGCAAAGGTTCAGGTGAGCGATACAGGATCTTGAGAGCCTCTTGTTTCCAGAAGTTTTGATTTTATCTATAGAACACAAATTTACACTTACTTCTGTAATTAGTCATTAATGAGACACAATGGTAAAATATGTAGATAAAAGGTTAACATGTATTGCAAAAATTGAATATCTTTTAATCAAATGAAATAATCTGCAATTTTTGTTTATTCGACAATCGACATACACTTTTTCATGGGGTGTGCTCAAGGCCAAACAATGCAAAACAAAATTATATTAAATAAAGAACTGATAGCTTAGCTACAGAGGCGGGATTTACTCCCTTGTTTCTAAATTTTTGTACCAATATATCCATTTGATGACATTATACACCTGTTACGCTTTTTGCAAAATAATCTGGAATACCAAAGCGGAATCAAAAATATATATGTCAGACTATACCACCTAATACTACTGTGATATTTTTGCCTTTAGGATTATGCAGGTATGTCCGTGTACTCGTAAAAAAATTTTGATTTGAATAAAATAATTTCATTGTAAATCGTTTAAGAAGATGTGATGAAAAACTTATGGTATTAAGTTGAAGTATTCCACTGTTCCAGCTCATATTCATATGGGTTAGAGGAAGTTTGTAATGAGAAACCTCGATCGGTTATCTTCCTGTACCAAGGTTCAAAGAGGAGATAATTTTATTTAGCATATCAAATACCCTCTTTTGATATTTAAATAAAAATTATCTCCCTTTACTATATATAGGTATCATTCGGTACGAGACCACTATTACCTCCATTCTACTTTCGTTGTGTACGAATATAGTTCCCAGTAAATTGGAGGTTTTCTTTCTTATTTTTTTTTCTCTCTCTCTCTCTCTTTTTGTTTTGCTTTATTTTTTTGGAGTTAAATGAAAGAGGAGATATTGATAAATGAATAAAAATTACAATGGAAATAAAATTCCATGTTTTAGCAGTTATTAGGCTAAGGTCAAAAAGGTCAAGTTTTCAATATTTGGAGGTCTTCCTTTTTTTCCCATGATGGTGTCCATCTTAAAGGAGCTGTATTTTGAGTGTGCCAAATCTCATGTGGTTTGAGTCGGTGCGATTTTTTAATTTGAAATCATGCTATAAAGAACAAATAGGGGAAATTAATGGTGGTCTCGTGCCATACCACCAAAAGGAAATTCCTCCGCCAAAGGTTGTATGTTAAAATAGTACGTATCAATGGAGTATGGATATTTCTATGGGATNCAAAAAGGTCAAGTTTTCAATATTTGGAGGTCCTCCATCTTTTCCCATGATGGTGTCCATCTTATAGGAGCTGTGAAAAGAATTCCCAACGGTAGACTTTTCTAATTTTTTTTATATTTTTGGGGTCTAAGACTAAACTTTAAGTGTGCCAAATCTCATGTGGTTTGAGTCGGTGCGATTTTTTTAATTTGAAATCATACTATAAAGAACAAATAGGAGAAATTAATAGTGGTCTCGTGCCATACCACCAAAAGGAAATTCCTCCGCCAAAGGTTGTATGTTAAAATAGTACGTATCAATGGAGTATGGATATTTCTATGGGATGATTGAAATAGTTCTATATCCAGTATAATTAACCTGCATACTGTTTGAAAGCTGAACATCTTAGGTACCCAAAAAATCTTTATCTTATTCCTATCAGTTGTAATAATTTTTTTTTTTGGTAAGAACAATGACATGACCATTTCACGAGTTGGCAGTGAAAGTGAAAGTTGATTTTTGATAGTAGTATACTTCCAGTGGAGGACATTTTCTTATATTAAATGAAAGTTGTCCTCAAAATTTTAGGTGAGGCTCATAATATATCTAATTAATAGGGTAAGAAGTTTCGCTTTATTTGAAACGACAGTAAATGTGCTCTGATTCTCAGAAAACGACCAATTTAACAAAGACAAATAGGGAAAAATCAATGGTGGTATGATACCTTTAAAACTAACTTGGTACAGGGAGATAACTGACCGAGGTTTCTCATTGTAGGTCTGCTCCGCAATTTGTTTGGTGCTTTATATCAACTCATTTCTAAATGATGGAATAAAATTGATGATAGCTATTTGGTAGTTTTATAACCGGGGGAATGTAAGACGTTCCGGTTATAAAATCAAGAAGGAATATATTTCCGTTCTATACTTTTATTTTGCAGTCCGGCGTAACCGAACTATAAACCTAAACTGACATAACAAATAAAAAAGAGTCTCCCAACTTCGTTTGGGAGACTTAATAACAATAATATATAAACAAGAGGGACAGCAAACCAGGTTTTCTTTTACATGGACGGTATATCTTACACATGGGTTGACCCTGATTATCTGAAATGTACTTATAATTTTCATTAATTTTCAATGTTAAACCTTCCACCAAAGTAGCCTATTTCTGAAAGTTCAGCAACTTAGATTTTAATCAAAAAGGAAAATAAAAATACTGCGCACACCTCTGATACAGGTACAAATGATCTGCATTATAAAAACTTCCTGTCTCAAATACTGTAGGAGATTTGCTCCGGACAAAGGGGGTACCCTATTGTTAAAAATTTGACGTAAAAATGACTAAGTTCAACAACTGATATTTTTGACATAAATTATCTAAAATCAAAATCAAAATACCATGCATACCTTTGATATATGTACATTTGATTTGCAAAATAAAAACTTCCTGTCTCAAATACTGCAGGAGATTTGCTCCGGACAAAGGGGTACCCTATTTTTAAAATTTGACGTAAAAATGACTAAGTTCAAAGTACTATGCACACCTTTGATATATGTACAATTGATCTGCAAAATAAAACCTTCCTGTCTCAAATAATATAGGAGATTTGTTCCGGACAAAGGGGGTACCCTATTGTTAAAAAAATTGACGTAAAATGACCAAGTTCAACAACTGATATTTTTGACATAAATTATCAAAAATCAAAGTCAAAGTACCATGCACACCTTTGATATATGTACATTTGGTTTGCAAAATAAAAACTTCCTGTCTCAAATACTGCAGGAGATTTGCTCCGGACAAAGGGGGTACCCTATTTTTAAAATTTGACGTAAAAGTAAAAATGACTAAGTTCAAAGTACTATGCACACCTTTGATATATGTACAATTGATCTGCAAAATAAAACCTTCCTGTCTCAAATACTGTAGGAGAATTGTTCCGGACAAAGGGGGTATCCTATTGTTAAAAAAATTGACGTAAAAATCACTAAGTTCAACAACTGATATTTTTGACATAAATTATCTAAAATCAAAATCAAAATACCATGCATACCTTTGATATATGTACATTTGATTTGCAAAATAAAAACTTCCCGTCTCAAATACTGTAGGAGATTTGCTCTGGACAAATGATGTAACTATTTGGCAGCCGCCCGCCCGCCATTTTCACCATTTTAATAACCGGATTTTTCCGATGGAAAACCCGGTTAAAAACAGAGATTAGCGTTGTCCATAGGAATGTCCCTATAGAAAACTAAATAAACACAAACTGAGGATTAAGATTTTGCCACTTACGTCAAAAACATACACTGTCTTAAAGGAGTCCATTTAAGGATTAAAGATTACTAGAATCCGCGATAAGAATTTGTTGAAAGACAATTAATTTAAACTAAGATATTGAAACTTGACTTCAACAATTTAGATTTTTGAGAAATAATCAAAATAAAATAATGTCCAAAATATATGTTGATAACGAAATTCCATTTAATATTTTACGGTCCAAAGTGTCCGGTGATAGTACGATCGAAAATTTTCTCACATCAGCCAAGCTTCAGAAGTTCTTCTAGTTTCCCATCTTATAATCAATTTCCTTTTTTCCGTCATAATTGTATTGAGTCTGTTGTTATTAAATCCAACCAAAACAAAATTCCTCAAATGCCATGTTAAACAATGTTTGTCTCATATTGAAATATTATATTTATATGTGCAGATGCAGGGGTACGGATCTTTCTTTTCGAGAAGAACTTTTGAATTCTTAAAATTTTCTGTTGCTATTGAAAAATTAGCAACATACTATATGACCCTACACAAAGAGTTTTAGTTAAGGAAAAATGGGAATTTTTGGAAGCAGTACTCAGTGGTTAATAGGTCATTTATTATTAATATTATTTTATTCTTTTCCTTTTTGGAAAAGTTTGTTAAATTAATTATCAATTGTCAATATCCCTTTTGCAACTCTTTATTTGGTGTTTTGTATATGTGTTGTAGATGTAATTATCTGTGAGCTGTCTTTGTTTATCCATTTATTGTAATGAAAAATAAAACAATTACAAAAAAAAATCCAGACGTCAAAATTATAACTAGGTATTTTAACATTACCATGTTCGTTCATCCCTAATTTAATCAAGAATGACCGTAGAGAACGATGTCTCGACATTACAGTCAGAGATCGTATAATAAGTATTAAAATGTTAATAAGTATTAAAGTGTTATTGGCCAGACAACACCATACTGTTCTTAGAGGTTGTTACCAACATCATTAGTTTTTGTAAAATGGATAAAAGATCTAACCAGTTTGATAGTTTTAGAGATGTAGAGATGTATGATTTCTTATACTTTCGTTTTAAGGATTGTCATTTAAATAAACAGCAGGAGACATAACAACAAAATTATCAATTTTCAATGAATGAAATTCTTGCTATTTTCAACGTAATGAATGACAAAATAAATTATAAAACGGAAACCATGATAGAAACTAGCCCGATTCCCACAATCAGCTTCTTTGTATAGATAACAAAATACCGAAGTTACTGTTAATTTAATTTCTGTATATGCGCATTTCGATAACTTATGTCTCATCAGCGCAGATCAAACCAAATCATTTGGAAGTCCATTAACCGAATAACGTGTAAAAGCCGATAGAGAACACCTAAATAGAAAAGCCAAAATCTTAAAACAGTTATATCAAGCTTTAGCCCGAGGGAAAACAACACCTCACGAGTTGAAAATTATTGACGTCCACCGACTGTGAGGGTCGTAATTTGTTTATTATACCGAACAGACATTTAGTTTTATTTGTAAAGCGGAATTATTACGTGTGATGAATTCCGAAAGAAGAAATAGACATTTATCAGTCATTCAAGATTTGACAAACATGCATATGTATTTCACATGCATTGCTATTTTTCCCCGTCTCCTGATTGTGATTATAGTTCTTGTATAAACAATGGAGACAACTTCTGGTAAAGCGCTTCATTGACTTTTGGTGAAGTGCACATGTGCTGTCGAGGGTGAAAATAATAATGTCCTATGCGACATTACGGTAATGTCTTTCTTTCGGTTGAATATCGGAATTGTCAAAAGTCATGTGATCGAAAATTATCCAATAGAAAAGTGTCTTAAAGAGTGAGGTATAATAATAACTAGAAATAAAGAACAAAGTTCCTCAAAATATCATATCAATATTGATCATATTTCTATGGCCTACCAATTACACCCTATGTTTCAAACACCTTAAAATAATGATTATAACAGAGAAATAAGGTTTTAAGATTAAACAGAATAAGAATAAAATGAATATATTTGTTACCTACCGTTCCTTCACAATTTATTTAATTTACTTCATTTGTTTCAGAGGCGTTAATTTCAAAAGTCTACAGGAGTTTTGTGTAACATAAATTCAAAGATGATCAAGATATACCAAACATCCGTAAATTGACACATTTGGACGGTTTTGTACTAAAATGTGCATGTTTTATTTTTGCCTGATAAATTTTGGAGCTTTGGAATACTTTGGTGCTCTATTTGGAAAATGTATAATGTACAAGAAACAGTTAATTCCATATTGTGTGTAAATTTTATTGCCGTTTTGGTAGAGAATAAAGGAAAATCAAATATGTTTCGGAGAAATTCATTATTTATTTTAATTTCAGTAACATATACATTATCAAATAGTACTGACAATACTTACTGATAACTTAGGGAATTTCCGAATCAATGTTTGGCCTCATGGTAACTTCAAGATGAAGATCAACAATAAAATCGTTGTTCCATTGCTTTGTTCATTAAACTATGTACCGCGCTGGCGGCCATATTTAATATCAGATCGGGATGAAATGAGCAATCTTTGCTAAGAACTATTAGTACAGGATTCTTGTAAAGTTTGGTTGAATTTGCTTCAGAGGAGAAGTTGAAAATGTGATTTTTCCCATAGGGTCCAACCTTAGCCCCGTGCTGGCGGCCATGTGTTTTGTCCGATCGGATCAAAATGAGCAATCTTTGTAATGCTTTAGTTCATCATTCCTGTTAAGTTTGGTGGAATTTGCCTCATTGGTTTTAGAGGAAAAGATTGAAATGTGATTTTCCCATAGTGTCCGATGTTAAACGGTGTTCCGTGCCATGTTTTGTCGGACCTTTAGTACGACATTCCTGTAAAGTTGACTGATTTCAGAGGAAGAGATGGCAATATGATCTTCCTCATAGGGGCAATGTTTAACTATGTTCCATGTTGGCAGTCTTGTTTTTTTATCTGACTGGAACGAAATGAACAATCTTTGTTAAGGACCTTTCGTACATCATTCCTGTAAAGTTTGGTTGAATTTGCTTCAGCGGTTTACGAGGAGAAGATGAGAATGTGATTTTTAGGAGGATTTACGGTACGTAAATTCTTCTTATGCTGTCGCTTTCTTCAGAAAAATCCCGGGTATGAATATGCACTTCGAGATCAAAAATCAATTTTTTGTGGCCGAATTCGTTGCCAATTTCTTCTTTAACAGCTATGTAAACTGCNGCCACCAAGTTTTTATCCGATCAGAACAAAATGAGCATCCTTTGTTGAGGACCTTTAGTACATCATTCCTGTAAAGTTTAGTTGAATTTGCTTCAGTGGTTTCACAGGAGATGAAAATGTTATTTTACCTTGGGTCCAATGTTAAACTATGTTCAAAGCTGGCTGCCATGTTTTTAATTGGATCAAAAAGAAATGAGCAAACTTTTTTAAAGACCTTAAGTACATATTTCCTGTTAAGGTTGGTTGAATTCGGTTCAGTGGTTTCAGAGTAGAAGATAAGGATGTGATTTTCCCCATAGAGTCCAATGTTAAACTATGCCCCATGCTAGCGGCCATGTTTTTTTTATCGAATCTGAACAAAATGAGCAATCTTTGTTAAGGACTCCTGTGAAATTTTGTTGAATTTGCTTCAGTTGTTTCAGAGGAGAAGATGAAAATGTGATTTCCCCTTAGGGTCCAATGTTAAACTATGTTCTTTGCTGGCGGCCATGTTTTTTATTAGATCAGAAAAAATTAGCAATCTTTGTTAATGAACTTCCATACACCATTCCTGTAAAGTTTGGTTGAATTTGCCTCAGTGGTTTAAGGGGACAAGATGAAAATGTGAAAAGTTAACGGATGGACAACAGACTTCGGACAGACGATGGACGCGAAGTGATGAAAATGTAATGACGGGTCTTGTGCCATGTATTTAAAGCTCTGTTATAAAAATGCTGGAAACGATAACAATTGGAAATTCCTTGCTATAATGTATCTTTGAAGTGGTGTCAAGCTTCAATTGTTCTTTATATTAGGAATATAAATTAGGAATTTGGAGATTTTTATGAATCTTTCGTCGAGTTTTAAATCCGACTTACCTTAAAAAATGTCGACGAACTTGAATGTTTGTGTTAGCTGTTAGTGTAGTGGCAAAATCATCGAAATTTCCGTTTTGTCCCAAGCTCTAAATAAAAGAAATCAGAAGCAATTTTTATCAATCAGTGTCCTGGTAAGTGCAAAAAAAATATTTGTTAATTATTTTTCTACATCAACCACTGCCCTTTAAATAGTCTTGCAATGGTTAATAATATTTTTAATATACAGACATATTGGAACACTGCAGGTACAGGTTTGTACTCCCTATCATTCTCATTACTATATTTTACCCGAATTATGGATACTGTCGTTTTGGTTACTGTGTGTTATGTTACTGAAATGCATTTTTCAGTGTGGCTTGAACCACCCATACTCACACTCTATTTTTCTACTTTAGTTATTCCTTGATTCTATAATAGGACTCTTCCAATAAGTGAAACGATATAGAATGCAGGCAAAATCAATTAATCTTAAGTTTGAAAATAAACATGTTATTCTTATAAAAATGACCACTCGCAATCGCAATCGTTTGCAATGCATTAACAGGCCCTAATTTTACTGGTATAAATGGTTTTCTTGTACTTTGTAAAATGATTTTGAGAAAATCATTGTATTAAAAGTCTCTTGCTTCATCCAATAGAATGCATTATGTCAGAAGTACTGCAAAAGTTCGATTGTAACGAAATTTATTTCAGGTATAATATACGTGTTAGGTTTCTAAAGTTTCTACTTCAGTTTGTTGCTTGGTCAAAGTTGACGGTCCGCAAGAGAACTGTCATGGAGTTAAGACTGTTGAGAGGTAGACACAGTAATTGCACCCGTAGTTTTCATGCCAGAAGTGACCCCTTTCAGAACCTTTCTTATTTCCTTGCAAAACTCTCTCCTTGTGCCTTTTTGATGCTTAACCTGGCTAAATTCCTGTTCAAGCCTTCTGCATTTGGAGTCGCTTTCTGGGCTCAGCTGACTTTCCTCCACTTTAATGCTGCATTAGAAGTACAGATATACCACTAGTTTTTCTTTTTCTGTGTCGACACCAATTTTATATTGTGTCAGAATGATTTATTAAACGTACTCCGAATGTAAAGTATGTTCCTTTTTTAACTGAAAATTAAATGAAGAACCGACAGAAGATATGACCATTGTTGAACAACATATGAATTAATATCCCTTGTGTAGACAATTTGATTACATTAAGTGAAAGGGTAAATGACTGATTGAAATCTCGCTTTCTTGCGGTGATAAGAAATGTATTTTAACAGTAATAACAATTTTAATGAATATATCCAAGTCACGTTATTTTTGTTTTGTTCTACACCGTTTTTATTACAAAGTAACGTAAATATTTTATGTAAAAATCCATTAATCTGAAAACGTCAGTCAGTTTTGCTTGTTCGGCCTGAAACACTTGGTACAGTTTAGTGGTTCCAAGTTTTAATTTTGACTTTTAACAACAATAAATATGGATGTTGCAGGCATCAGCAGCCATGAAATTCGATAAATTGATAAAAGAAGTCAACTAGATGTTTGGTTTTATATTTTGTCAAAGTTGACGACAGACAACAAACATCAAGTCACTTTACACTTGAAGCAATCAAAACGATGTGAATACACTAAAAAATCATAGACTGAGGTGGATGATAAAAAACGTAGGTTTGGCAATGTCAGTGACAGTGGTAGACACAGCTTCGACGAGACCTTTCAATCAGTGAAAAAAAGCATTGTTTTGTCATATATCTGTCATTTCAAATGATTCTTCTAGACAAAGTTCTTCATAACTCAATTTGAACATTCTTTCACGTCGTAAGGGACTCGTTAAATAAATGTTTTCATATTTTAAGAGTCTGTTCTTTTGCAACACATGTCAAGAGTAATTTGTTTACATTACATATACTATTACATAGTTTTGGAAATCTTGTACAATATTCTATCCACTTCGACACTTGCTGTAAAGCCGTGTTTTACACGGGATTCCTTTGAAAGTTTTTTTAGATGTTTGATACTACAATATATATTTAAATCTCTAGAATCCAGCTCCCACAAATGTATGGTAACGTATTAAAAAGTATCACTAGCGTACTTTATGTATACCTTATGCACAACGATTGAACGTTTGCATATTTAGCGATTCTGACCGCAATCTGGCGGTCTGTTACGGCACATATTGTCGCCGGCGACAATATGTGCAGACCTTATCGGCACATATTGTCGCCGGCGACAATATGTGCTGGACATTAAAGGCACATATTGTCGCCGGCGACAATATGTGCCGGTATTGTTAATGCCATAAGAACGTCACTGAAGGCGACAATATGTGCCGAATATACCGGCACATATTGTCGCCACTTGAAACTATACATTATGAAATATGTATTTGAATTTGAAATTGTTCAGTTCACGTCCGTGATACGTTTTTTTGACACTTGATATAATGCATTGATCTCTCGAAAGCATACATTCTGTTTGCAATGCACTGACTGGAATGTTTTAAGAGGGAATTATTAAGTCCCCGAACGAAGTTTGTTGGAATTAATTGTTAAGCCACAACAGACGTAGTCGGGGTGACATGTTGTTATTCTACGTTTCTTCTGGTTATTTGGAGACTTATTGTTTTTTCCGTGTTTCTTATTATTCTTCCGTATTCTGCATCAATGTTGTCTAACCAATTTCTCGAAAAACGGTTATCCATTCTTTATGAAACTTCATGGGATGATCGATATGATGCCTAAATGGTCCTTATGGTCTTGGAATTTTCAAAATGGCCGCTGTTGCCATGGAAACGGAAAAAAGGCGGGAAAATTCAAAGTGCTCAGAATTGGATGAAATTTTACAGGAAGGTTGCCTAACATGTGTAGAATCGGTTTCTGGTGTCCAATACTCCAAAATGGCGACCGTTGCGATGGAAACGGTAAAAAAGGCGAGAAAATCGAAGTGCTCAGATTTGGATGAAATTTTACAGAAGGGTTGCCTAACATGTGTAGAATTGGTTTCTGGTCTCCAAGACTCCAAAATGGCGACCGTTGCCATGGAAACAGTAAAAAAGGCGGGAAAATCAAAGTGCTCAGATTTGGATGAAATTTTACAGAAAGGTTGCCTAACGTGTAGAATTGGTTTCTGGTATCCAAGACTCCAAAATGGCGACCGTTGCCATGGAAACGGTAAAAAAGGCGGGAAAATCAAATTGCTCAGATTTGGATGAAATTTTACAGGAAGGTTGCCAAACATGTGTAGAATTGGTTTCTGGTGTCCAAGACACCAAAATGGCGACCGTTGCAATAGAAACAGTAAAAAAAGGCTCAAAATGGAAGTGCTCAGATTCTGATGAAATTTTACAGAAAGTTTATATGGAATGTGCCGATATCATTTTTAGCATTTTATTTCTGAAATAGGAGTTCGTTTGGGAAACTTCTTGTGTTTGCATCTAAACACAATTATTAATAGTTCTTCTTTTTTTTCTGCTTCCAATAAATTTTGTCCGAGCGATTATTTTAAAATGGCAGAATGGAATCATTTGAAACTTTGCAAAATGTTGGATTACCATCTGAAGTAATATGCTGTGAGTTTAAAATTTTCAAAATGGCCGCCATTTCCAAGATGGCTGCCAATTTACGTTGAGAAATTGGGGATTCTATATCTCAGGAACTACTGAGAGGAAGTAGTTCATATTTTGTATAAAATGTTCAGTAAGATGAAGGAATCTATGCCACAAAAAAATTCAAAATGGCCGCCCTTTCCAAGATGGCCGCAGAAATACGTAGAAAGTCAGACTTTGTCCGATTTCAACGAAAATTGATTTTTAGGTAGATTTTGAGACTGCGAATCATCTTGAATCATCGAATTGGTGGTCTGGGGTGACATCGGCTATTGCTCGCAATTGCATATCTAGTTTTTATTCCGCTTCTTATTATTAAGCCTCCCAAACGAAGTTGGGAGACTTATTGTTTTTGTCATGTCTCCCCAGACGAAGTGGGGAGACATATTGTTATTGTTCCGTTTCTTTGTTATTGTTTCTTTATTATTATTAAGGCACCCAAACGAAGTTTGGTGACTTATTGTTTTTACTTTGTTTCTTATTAAGTCGCCCAAACAAAGTTTGGCGACTTCTTGTGTTTGCACCGTTTCTTATTATTCTTCTTATTAAGTCTCCCAAACGAAGTTGGGAGACTTATTGTTTTTGTTGCGTTTCTTATTATGTCGCCCCAGACGTGGTCGGGACGACTTATTGTTTTTGTCCGTTTCTCTATTATTCATTATTCATTATTATTATTATTATTGTTTCTTTCTTCCACCTCTTTTTGTCCACGGCAGTTCTTAATGATGCTTGGACAGAATTTAATCATATGTGGTACAAAGTTGGATCACCTTATGAAGTTGTGCCTCCACCAAAAAAAAATTTCAAAATGACTGCCACTTTCAATATGGCTGCCACGTTACGTCAGTGTTTTGCATATGTCAGATTTCCATAAAAATCATCAAATCTCAAACATGCCTTGATAGAATTCATTCATATATGGCAAAAAGTTGAATCCCCATTAGAAGATGGGCATGCAACAAAAAATTTTTCCAAATGGCCAGCATTTCCAAGATGGACGCCAAAATACGTCAAAATTTCAGCATTGTCCGATTTCAACGAAAATTGATTTCTATGTAGATTTAGACGCTGCGAAAAAGATGGGAGCATCGAATTGGCTGTCAGGAGCGACATCAGCTATTGCTTGCAATTGCAAATCTAGTTATTATTCCGATTTCTTTCTTTCTTCTCGTCTCCATGAACTTGTCCGAACCAGATCTCAGAGACCATTACACCTAGAACTTCCAAACTTTGTAGGATGTTGGCCCCATGTATCTAGTTGTACCCAAAACAATAATTTTTCCAAAGAATGTTCATTAAGGGTACATTTGGGGGCTCAAAAAGGGGTGGGGTCGCCAATGTTAACCCTATGGGAAAATGAAATTTTGGATATTTTTCAACTTATTTCTCACATTATCTCAAAAACTTTTAATACTAGCTACATGAAACTTCATAGGAAAGGTATTTGTAATGTAAGAAAGGGTACTACAGCATTGGAAATTTCAAAATAATTTCGGTTGTCATGGAAACAAAACCAAATAATGGAAATTTTGAGAAAATCGTAGTTTTTGCTTATGATAATATTTTGATAACAGCAATACATATTAAATATGTTATAAGGGGAACCAATTCTATGGAAGGAGGTCGGAAATTGGCTTATATGGACAAAAGAGCATTTGGTTGCCATGGAAACAAAACCTGAAACTTTTTTTGGGGAAAATTCGGTTTTCTGATTAAAAAGAAGGAATTTTGAAAATATGCATTACATAGGTTATAAGGGGAACCCCTGCCCAAATTTTTTTGGGGGAAGGGTCTGAAATTGTGCGTAATGACAAAAGAGCATTTGGTTGCCATGGAAACAAACCCCGTAATGACAAAAGAGCATTTGGTTGCCATGGAAACAAAACCAGAACTTTATTTATTTATTTTTTTTTTGAAAAATAGGGTTTTCTGATAAAAAAGAAGGAATTTAGGGAAATATGCATTATATAGGTTATAAGGGGAACCCCTGC
>MJUU01032421.1:45349-75379 GCA_002080025.1 Modiolus philippinarum
CACTGTGAATGCCTTTGTTCTGAATGTTGTGGTTTCTGGTTCTGTGCTTTGTGTCTGTCTGGCGTCATTGTTTTTGTGTCTAACGTCATTGTTTTCTGTGTTCTCCTTTTTGCCCTGTCTTTGGACTTCGATTTTTGTGAATTTCACCCCTTTGTTCCTTCGGTATTCTACTGCCGTTTTTTTGGACCCCATCATTTTTTTAGTCCACATTTTCCCCTGACCTTTTTTTATCATTATAATGGATCCTTACTTTTTTTTCAAAATTCCAACCAAGCCTCATCCCCCAAAAATAAATTGATGCTCTCTAAGATTCTTTAATTTGCATTAAATCATTTGTAGTAAATAAAATGTACCCTTACAAACTTTGTATTTAATTAAATCTCTTTAGATCTTTATATGTATATGAATTTCAAATATGATTAACATTAATTAAGTGCCTCGCCATCGGTAGATCCAGCCAGTAAAAAGGGGAGGATTTCGAGTTGACTTCTGCAGGTGTTGGGGTCAATTCTTGTCTAAATTCAGTAGGGAGTTAAATACCCCCCCTCCCAAAAAAAAAAAAAAAAGGTTCCAACAGCTGGCACCCACTATTGATCGTCCATTAACCACTGATAGTCAGTTATTTCATCGGCGGATCCACAGGGGGAGGGGGACCGGGGGTTGGAACCCCTTCTTTGGACAATCATGTATTTTTTAATGAAAATTTTGATGTTTTACCAAGAAATCCCCGAAAACGTTTGCGCCTCGCTCCGTTCGTCGAAATTTCATTTCACTTCTAATTTGAACCCCCCCTTTTTCAAATTGCCTGGATCCGCCCCTGTATTTATAAACTAAGTTTCAGGACAAAAAATAACAGTAATCAGTCATCACTCTATAAGGAACATTGAAATAAAGTTTTAATAAATCCATTTTGTGGTTCTCTAAATGACTTTTTTGTGCATTTTAATACAGACCAATGCTAATCTAAGTTTCTAGCTGCCCGCAATTTTGAGTAACTTTCGCCGTCAAATTAAAAGTTTAGTTTAATAATATTTTATTGCATAGAAAAACAACAGGATTGGGCAACAATTATTCCAATTGATAATTAATAAATTAAAAGCACCTCATTAGCATATTATAAGAGCCATTGCCAGGTTTGGTTCATTCAGCCGACCTCTAGAAAAAAAAAATCTTAACAAGTATATCACATTGCGGCCATTTTTTATTAGGTAAAGGTGCAAGTTTAATATACAAAAATGCAAATCCTTGTCGCGATTTTCTAGAAGTAGTTCGAAATGAAAAAGTTACGAAGGACGGACGACGGGCGCAAACTGAAACTATGCAGCAATGAATTCACTAGAAGATCGATGAACAAAAAAGTTACGACTGACGAACGACGGACGCACTCTGATTTCTTCAGCTCGCCTTGGCAAAGCGAGGTGAGCCTATGAAGAAAATAGACTTCTTAGAAAGACAATATCATAGGAAGAGATCGAAATGAAGATTCTATTATGGAAAGAAAAGCAGACAGATAATCATCGGGAACACGTGGATTTGATGTGAAGTAGATTCGATCTTAATCTTCAGAATTAAAACTTTAGAACGACAGTTTTGTGTCACGAACAATAACTATTGGGAACAATTATACTTATAAACCGTACGTATGGAATTTGTATCAGGTTGGTAGTAAGAGAACAAACGGGTTCGGGTAAAAGCAAAACAAAACAACAACAAAAAGTAAAGTTAATTCGAGACAGGAAGTACATGTAGATTAAGGGCTGAGGGCCCAACATTTCCTCACAGTTCCAATAGTTCCTGTGATAATCTTTATGCATGAAATTTACAGATATGGCGAGAAGGATAGCTTTGAATACGCCGCTCACCCCAAGCAGCTTCATTTGGTACCTTTCCGTATTTTTTTGTATTTTTTCACTTACGTAGCAGGCACTACTAAAGGGACGGACATTTCATTTTCAGGAGAAGGATTGGGAGATTCTGTAAATAGATAATTTAATCATAATTTTGGTCCCGGTCAAAATAAATATTCTTATGATACTTGTAACGAAAATAAATAATTTCATTTTGTTTTGAATATAATTTTTTTTAAGGAAAATACAAATAAATAATTTGAAGTGACATCTTGTAAAAATAAGTACTTTGTTAGAGATTGACATGGCAATACATATTTTTTTTAACCAAAACCCCGACAATTGAATAGTCGCCCCCTAACATTTTAATTATTTCTTCTTATCTCAATATCCGTGGAAACACAAGCTATTTTATTTCAAAACACTCAGAATCGGTTAAGTACACTTGCAACTCAAAATTGCTGTAAACAAGTTATTTTAAAACAGGCGACAATATGTGCCGAAAATGTACTACACATATTGTCGCCGGCGACAATATGTGTAGGCGACAATATGTGCCGATACAGTTGCACATATTGTCGCCGGCGACAATATGTGCAGGGGCGACAATATGTGCCGTAACACGGTCATCGTCACCAGTTTAATGTCGCTCTTTATCTGAAGGTAATAATGAAAGGAAGAATCGATAGAAATGGCACCAAAAAAGGGGAATAGAACTATAGGAGCGTTAAGTATAATACATGTATGAGGGGTACCAGCAAAACAAATACTGCATATTCTGGGGTCCACCCCTATTAAGTTGGGTAATGTTCAAATATCAAAAACCGAACTTAAATATGAAAATAATAACAAAACGTTATCCAATGTTACTTAAAATAAGAAATCTCAACCCGGGCTAAACATTATCCATTTGGACTAAACCAATTATACGCGAACTCGTCTTCCCTAAACTATTCACCGAGAACTCAGCTTAATAGGGGTGGGGTCACGATATAGAAAACCAAATAAATGCTAAACAAAGACTAGGTGAAATGGTCACATTTTCATTCCATTTTCAAGAAATCAACATACTTGTGCAAGTGACATAATTAAAATAAGTTTCTATATTTGGTGTTGGCGGATACAGCCTAGCATAATTAAGTTCTTTCCAAACAACTTACAAAAACATTTTTGTCACATACGGTGTATCCAGGAAAAAAAGCACAAATAAAACAAACATTTTTACCCATAAAAACCACAAAAAGGTATTGTGCAATGCACACAAGACAAAGTTGTACCAGAATAAAAATATTTATTTTTCTTTTTAAATATGAAAAAAATCTAAAATAATCTATAATAAAGAAAATGTAATCTCAGCGAAATGACATAAGAAAAATCACACAATACCCAAATTAGCGAAATGATTTTTTTCCAGATTATATTTTATACAATTTTCAGTATCAACCAGATTCTCAATTTTCATATTTAATCAAAGCTCGAATGGAGCTGAAACTCGAAAGTACTGAAAATATATATTCACACGCCAAAAATTCGTATTCATCCAAAGAAAGGGGTCCTATGTTAAAACTTGAAAATATTTTCTATCTAGTAGCCACTTTGGATGAGGTACGAATACGAAAATCACAAACTTTAAAGTGGACCACCACAGGACTACAGTGACAAAGTTTGGTTCCTACGGGCCAAGCGGTTTCAGGGGAGATCTTTAATTGGATTTAATTGCATTAGTCTAAGGGTTAGAAAATGGCATTAACCAATCCGCTACCAAAAAGATCTTTCAAAGAAATATATACCTCACTGATGGTGCGACGGGTGTCGTTAGCGGGGCAGGACATGCTTACCCTTCCGGGGCACCTGATGTCACTCCCGGTTTTCATGGGAGTTCCCACTATGAGGCCGTAGTTCTTAATGAGTTTTTCCGTGCGTTGTAGCTGTCCCACGTCCTTTTTAGCTCACCTGGCTATGCCAGGAAGAGCTATTGCCATCACTTGGCGTCCGTCCGTCGTTAGCTCACTTTCAAAAATTTTCTCCTCTGAAACCACTGGATCAAATTAAACCAAACTTTAACTGAATCATCACTAGGGTATCTAGTTTCAAATTTGTTATTTTGTATGTCTGAGGCCAATCAACATGGCTGCCGTTACTAAACATAGAACATAGGGGTAAATTACAGTTTTTGGCAAATAATTGAAAAACGGTTACAGAAATCAAAAATCTGACGAAGTAAAAATGATCAGCATGAAAAGATCTACCAATGCTGAAATTTTAAAGAAAATCTGATGACCTGTCTAAGAGTTATTGCCCTTTTTCCGTAAAATTTTCAAAATTTTGTTGTTTTTTTTAAAAATTTTTATTAAAAAACTATAACAGACAGAGGTTAAGTTTAAATTACAAAAATGTTCAGCATTTTAAGATCTACCCACATGGATATTTTGAAGAAAATCCAATGACTTGTATATGAGTTGTGGCCCTTTATTGGTCAAATTTTTCGTGATTTTTTACTTTTTGTCCTATATTTCAAAAACGCTTTGAGATAGAGGTCAAGTTTAAATTGCAAAAATGTTCAGCATGTTAAGGACTATATTTTATTGAACACGTTAAAGTTTTCCGACCTCTTCCAAGTTGGCCGCCAGCGGGGAACTTAGTTTACTATTTGACCTAATGAAAAAATTCATGCAAAGAACTTCTTCTTGAGAACCATCAAATGGAGTTGAACCAAACTTGGCATGAATGTTGCTGATGAAGTGCTGATCAAGTGTCGTTACTTTGGTGCCGATCCGTTACCCAACATAGCCGCCAGCGGAGATCTTAATTTCAACATTGGACCCTATCGGAAAATGCATGCAAAGAACTTCTTCTTGAGAACAAATGAATGGATTTGAACCAAACTTGGCATGAATGATGCTTATGAGGTGCTAACCAAGCGTTACTACTTTGGTGCCGTTCCATCATCCAACATGGCCGCCAGCTGGGAACTGAATTTTAACATTGGACCCAATTGTAAAATGCTATACAAAGAACTTCTTTTTATGAACCACTGAATTGCTTTAACCCATACTTTGCATTGAAAATGCTTATGAGATGTTGATTAAGTATTTTTACTTAGGTGCCGATCCATCATTGTATATGACCCACAGCATTGGACCCTATAAGAAATGCGCACAAAGATCTTCTAGAGAACTACTGAATGGATATAAATCAAACATGGCATGAATGATGCCTGTCAGGTGCTGACCAAGTGTCACCAGCTGTGAACTTAATTTAACAGAAGATCCTCTTCTAGAGAACTGCTGAATAGATTAAAACAAAACTTTGCATACATGACCAAGTGTTGTTTCTTCGGTCCTGATCCATCATCTAATATAGCCTCCAGCAATGAATTAGACCCTAAGGGGAAATACATACTAAGATATAATAGAAAACCACTGAATGGATTCAATTTAAACATGCATAAATGAAACTTGTGAGATTTTGACCAAGTTTGTTACTTTGGTGCTGATCCGTCTTCCGACATGGCCACCAGTGGCAAAACTTAGTTTAACATAGGACCCAATGGAAATGTATAAAAAGATCTTCTGCTCTGAAACTGCTTGAACAATTTAAGTAGAATTTTTATATGATAGTCCTTGGGCGACCCTCTTCAAAGTTTTATGTTAAATAGCTGCCAGCATTGAACGTAGATTAACATAGGCCCTTGAAGTTTGGAAATGCATTCAAAAATCTTCTCTGAAACTGCTTGAACAATTTTAATTCAATTTTATAAAAAGTTTCTGATTTTTATGTACATACACCACCAAAGATGGACCATCAATTTTTAATTATAGTGCTGCATAGGGCCCAGGTGAGCGATGACAGGCTCTTGAGAGCCTCTTGTTCTTTGTTGCCGTTTTTAAAATAAAATTAGCAAACTTTGATGGGGACCATCCAAAAACTATTGAAAACAAGTTGGTTTTCAATTGGCGCAGTGTTTTCAAAAAAAGACCTTTGAATGAAAAATTTACGGACGACAAACGACGGACGCCAAACTCACCCTGGCATTGCCATGTGAGCTAAAAATGACATATTTATATGCATTATTGTCAAATTTAAGTACAGATTCGATAAATGCAAAAATATTTTTTAAAGGTGAAAATAATCGTATAGGTGTTATGTTAAATAATGATAATCTATGTCCTATAAATAGCCAATACGGGTAAACAAATACTAATTGCGGGTATCCAAATATGAGCAAATTGTTTCTTCTGCCCATTCCATCTGACAAATTTGATATCATCCGTTTTGTTTTCAAATAGATTAGTTCCTTACTCATCCTTATGTTTTCGTCTTTAAAAGGGTCCTGCAAGAATCAAAATCTCGTAAGTTTTTTTTCTTTTTTTAAATTTGTGTTCCGATTCAATATTTTGTTCTCTTTGACTATTTAAATTCGGGAAAGTTTGCAAATTGTCGAATCGAGTATACTACCCCTGTATGGTTTGGTCTTTGTGCATATGGAAGTGTTGTTTTGATTAACATGTTGTGCAAAAATACAATGTGCTTCCGGGAGATCCTGTTAAATCAATAACATCTTGTTGCAAATGTCTTCAACTGGTTGAATATTGCGAGCTACGTCTTTCATGTTAATGATATCACACAACGTCCAGAGTCTGGGCGCCGTTGCGATTGTTGGAATATTTTAATTACAGTCGATAGATCAAAATCGACTACTTCATTAAGCTGCGCTGACCTGTTCCTGTTTGAGTTACACTTATTTTTTAGTTTGTCCTCAAGTTTCTGGATTTGGCTGCAAAAAACCGGCTGGAAGTGTACGAGTTCGTAGCTAATTTTTTGTGCCAAACCGACTGCATGTTCTCTGGTTTAAGTCCACAACAGAAATGGACTCGCAAGTTAACATTTCAGATTGCCAGCCATCATTTCTTCTGATCTGAAATGAATAGTGTTGTCATAAACCTTGTAAAACAGTCTGTTATATCCCATGGTAATGTCATTTAATCCATGTAGTTACAGTGTGTATCTCCCGTAAAATTTCGTAATCTTTGCTCGGTAGCGCCGCCTCTTTATTCATGGCTAATGTTCCCTCAAGCAGATACAATGACTTATCGTCAGCTACAAGATACTCACTGAACAAAGGCATGTCATTTTACTATAATCGTATTAGAAGGCTAAATTGCCTGTCCCTACCCATTTTCCCCTATTTTGGCAATAAAAACTCGTTCCCGTCTTCAGCTGAAATGTTACTCACTGGAAGTAAAATCTAACCAATCAATCAAGTCCGACTGGATGAGATACATAAAGTCATTAATTGTAGCTCGAATGAGGCGCCTTAAGACAACCATGAACCTAAATTCAAAAAGCATATTCGCGAATCTCGATGTAGAAAAAAAAACATTGTCCTTTCTCCATGACAATTACGTTATTGTACCAGTTGAAAAGGGCCAAAACAACATCATTTATCTGCAAAAGGCACTACATTGACTGCTTAATGACGGAGATGGGAATTGACAATTCACTTGACAACCACACATACAAACTTTCCATTATACCAAGGGATGACATACAAAACAATCACAAATCATAGAACCTGCCTTGTTTCTTACTTCATTACTTACTGCAGTCAAAGATGGCCTTAAGATACATAGTGATAGAGTGTACTCAACAAGGTGAGTGAATCAAATGTAGATTCTCAAAAACTCGATAGATTTATTAGAATACCTATCTTCAACCGAACTCAACCACTGCAACAGTCTCAAAACATTTCATTTTTCTACACTATATACTACACTTCCACATGATAAGCTTAAGTCAGTTCTCCGGATTTTTGATACATCAGTCTTTCTGTATTAAAAACGGTGAAAAGGATGTTCATATTTAGTTATAGGTAACGATGGGGCCTATTTTGTTTTGTAAAACATACTGATTCACACAAAAAGTATACAGAGGAGAATGTCATCGCAATGTTGGAATTCTTGCTTACTAACACATTTGTAGAAATTGGAGGACAAGTTTTCCAACAGACAATAAGGATACCTATGGGGACAAATTGTGCGCCACTTTTAGCAGATTTGTTTCATTATTCGTTTGAAGCCAGGTTCATACAAGAACTAGTGCAGAAAAAAGACAATAAACTAGCAAAGTCCTTTATTTCAGGTTCCATTTTATATAGATGGCGCTCTTTCATTTAACAATCCCCAATATAAGGATAACCTTGATCTTATATACCCAAATGAACTTGAGATTAAAGAGACTATTGATACCCATCATCAGCATCATACCTGGACCTTTACCTCTACATTGACAACTCTGGACGTCTGAAAACAAAACTTTACGACAAGCGTGATGATTTCGACTTTCGAATAGTGAACTTCCTCNTTTTTGATTAGTAATACTTCCACATCTCTGGCATATGGCGTCTTCATTTCACAAGTCATTCGCTATTGCTGTGTCTGTAGTTTGTACGGCGATTTTGTCAACAGAGCGAAATTACTGTCTCAAAAACTTATACATCAAGGGTATGTTCAGTCACTGTTGCAATTGTCACTACAAAAGTTTTACAATCATCACCATGAATTGACAGACCATTAATAAAATGTTTCTATTTCACAGATGAGAATATATATCTTTGGGTAGATCCAGAGTTGATAACCGGTGTAGTGTTGTAGTTTTGTGGCGTTCTTGTTCAGTTTTGTTCATTTGTTTTGTCTTGTCAGGCTGTCTCAATTCGCTATATATATGATTTGCCGTGATTTTTGATTTTGGAAATCCCACTTTCATCACTTTTGCTTCGGTATTCGTTTGCCGATGTATCAATCAATCCCGCGCTATCGTCTTAGGTGAAAACTTGGAGACACCTTCCCTCTCTCTATTGATCTCTGAAAACTAATGATTGATTGATTGTTGCTTAACGCCAACTTTAGCAATATTTCAGCTATATCGTGGCGTGAACTGTTGATATATGTAATAAATATACAAGTTAAAAAAGTCACTTAAAACATTGCTATGTACAGATAAAAGATTTCTAAAAGATAAAAATCATATGATAGATAATTTAAGATAAATAGATCAAATTTGATGAAATTTAAAAATTGGATTATATACTTTTATTTTACTAACCAAATTGACAGCTTTTAAAAATTGAATAATTTTGTCGCCAGCGACGTTTGTAACAGAATCAACTGTATAAAATGTGCGACGTATCTCGGCAACATCGACACAGTCAAGTAAAATATTTTGTATTGTGTAAGCACAATTAGAAAAGAATTTTGTTTAATGTACCTATAGTTAATAATTTAGTTCACAATTTTGACTTTGCTCTACCAGATAAGGAATTTTAGTTGCTTTTTCCTTATATTCACAGTTTAAGAGCAGTCATTTTTAAAATATTTAAGTGGTTTCATAAAGAGCAACATTTCATCAACATAAGATATCTACTCAAATGGCCATAACTCTTTAATAAATTATGGAACAAGAACTAGATTCAAACTCAACAACTATATACCAAATATTGGGTCAAAATGATCAAGAATTATGTTGATGAAAAAGATAAGTAAAATTTATGAATTTTTCTCTTTTTTTTTATTTTATGGTAGAAAAATTAATATTATTGAAATTAAAGTCGTCACTTTTGTAGTACAGTTTAGTATGAGGTGACCATTTTCATGACCTAGAGATAAAAAACGTCAGAAAGATCAACATCTTTTTGGACAAAAATGGTTATCCCAGTACTAAAATTTACAACAAAAGAGATGATTTTGATTTCACAATTATCAATTTCCCTAACATGGACAGTAATATTCCAGCTTCTCCTGCTTATGGAGTGTATATTTCACAATTGATTCGTTATGCAAGTGCTATCACAAATTATACAAACTTTCTCATTAGACATAGTTATCTCCGTGACCGCCTTATTAATCAAGGCTTCAAAAAGGTCCATCTCATACGATCATTTAAAAAATTCTTTAATAGTGATCGGTTCCCTGTGGAAAAATTTAAAGTTTCGGTCCGAGCTCTAATTCAAGATTCTTTTTTACTTAGTATTGGAATGATCATTTCTTTCAACTGTCTACCACCTTTCAATAGCAATTGCTACCGGACACTACCGCAATGGAAGGGAGGTTTGACATGCCATAAAACCGGTTTAACCCACCATTTCTTTTGAAATGCCTGTACCAAGTCAGGAACATTGCGGTTGACAATTTTTCCGGTCGTTTCCACCTGATTTGTTTTTTTGTCGCATGGACTTCGGCCCTTGACAACTCTGTTTGGTCATTTTGAGATGAAAGTCCAAAAAAGATGTAGATCTAGTTGTTCCTTTTTCTCTCATTTTGGAGCATAAATTGATGATCTATTTAACAAAATATGCTTTATTAATGGAAGAGACATCATCAATGTAACTAAAAATGACATTGAAGAATCTTATATCTTATGATCTTTGGAGGGTCCCTGAAGAAATTCAGTCTCGTTGGTCCCTTAAGAAATTCAGTCTCTTAGAAGTATAAACATGTCTACGGGTAGATTTGCATAGTTCGTGCCCATTGGTATACTAGCTTGCTGTTGATAAATAACACCTTCAAGTATCAAGCATATTGTACACCTGTTTTTTATCTTCGAAAATGTTTCCTTTTGAATTGGCCCAGGAGTTAATATCAAAAATAGTATACTTATTTCATTTTGATTAGCTTCCCTCATTTTCTTTTTTTTCATTTGAAGCTTTTATTTTTTTAGTTTTATTTTTGCAGAGTGTTTCTTTGGTTGCGCGTATTGGTTACTATCATTTTTTTTGTTCCTGTTAGGTAGTCTGTTAAAATGGACTTTTATACCTGCCAGATTCAGATTAATTTACAAACTTAGTCTTTCATTTTTGGAGGAATAACTCAATATTTGAATGATATCATTAACGGAAACGTGACAGGAAAAAACACGATTTTTTAACAAGAGAATAAATCTAATAGTCTAATGCTTCCTGAAGTACACTTCTAACATCTTCCAATGATGGAAGTAGAAATACAAAAAAAAGTGGTCAAATGAAGAGATAAAAGTTTTAAATTAGAAGATAAAACTGTGTTTTCAGAAAGTTTAAAATAAGACCTTGGCATGTAACCGGTTAAGCATATGTTGCATAGTACTCAAGTTATGATAAGAAGAAAACGTTTTATTAGTGCACCACTGTTTTCACTTTTACATTGCATCATTTGCTGAAGTTATTGCCAATCCTTGTAATACTATATGCAAATAATCTATTGGATTTGATCTAATTCGTTGTGTAATCTTAACGTTTTTTCTTAGATAATATAAAAATAAAATGACTTTCTGATGTTTTACAAATTGAACAATTGAAAATCTATCAAACCATCATGAATGAAGTTCTTCTCGGCAACAAACAAACAGGAATATGACAGATCCAAGTTTGATCAGTCTTTAAACAGAAAATAGAGATTAAATATTAGTTTTGGTATGCCATGTAGCTCTGTACCAATCTAATTACCGTTCCTTTACATTATTTTTCTCGTTTCGTTCAGTCGACGAAGAATGTAAATATACAGCAATTGGTAGAATGACATCTACATAAACTAATTTTAAATTCTTAAATTTTCTTAAAATTTAAACACGTATTTTTTTCAATTGTTTAGCAAGTAATCTATATTTGTATAAATAGTTCACTCATGTTTTTTGATACATTTTGTAGCTATTGATTCTTCTATAACAAGTCTATTGAAAAATACTTGAAAACCATTACAACTGTTCATTTCAGAGTTTAGCTTTATCTTTTTGGTATATAACTTCAATATATAAAATACGTTTCACCAAAGTTACTGTAAATTTAGTTTCTGTAGATGGCCATTTAGATTTAGAGGACTTATGTCTCTGCAGTGCAGATACAATCAAAACATTTGGAAAACCATAAACCGAAAGAAGTGTAATAGCTGATAAAGACAAAAATAACAAAATAGCCAAAATCAGGTAAGGACAGAGTTATGCACCGGTGAGATACTCATAAGTTTTAAACAAAATGTTCTAAATTATTGGTATTAAAAATTTCCAAGCAAAATCGCTTTTCGATTAACCAAATCAATAAATACCGAATTTAGTGTCTACCATCTCGACACTTTATGTACCCTCAGTGCCGATCAAATCAAAATTTGTTTTGAAATCTCAGGTAAGCTTTTAATTTAATATCTGTTGAATAAGGTTTTTATCTTCAAGTCAGTATGAGGCATGTTCATTTCACTGTCGTGGTCCAACGGCCAATTGAAGGGGTTCAGGGATAAGCACACATTTTGGCGTCAATAGATTGATCAATTGGAGTTTTTTTTCAAGGATCTACTAATTTGAATCATTAACTTGCAACTAATTATTACAAGATTAAGACCTATACAAGTATCAGATCCTTCAATTCCATGGAACAACGGCAGTAGCATATACCGAAGGAACAAGGAAGTAATTATAACAAAAAATCAAAGTCCAAAGACATGACAAAAACGGTAACAGAGAAAAAAGACAAAACAAGGACGTACGACAGCCACAATGCACGTAAATATAAAAGACGACGTTAAGAACTAAGGCGTGAACTAGCATGAAAACCTGGAGTGATACCACAACAGGTGCTCCGGAAGGTTAGCATATCCTGCTCTGCTAGCGACACTCGTCACACTATCAGTGAGTCAATCCAGGGTCGAGTGAAAACCGGCTATGTCAAATTCATGAAGACGTGCAATCTAGCTGAAAATGTCCGTTTTCATTTAGGACACAGCCACGTCATATCTGTCAATGATTTCATTGTGACGGCCATGTAATTTCTGAAGGGACATTGTCTATTAAAAATTCTAACAAAGTGATTATTTTATTCTCCGTGTACTTCTTGTTTGACTCGGTTAAGGTTCTTTACAAAATATGTTTTGTTTTTAAGTGTATCTTCGTTCTCCATTTTTTTGTGTAGAAGCATTGATGTATCAAATCAGAAATTTCTGTTTTCGATTTATTGTGTGGCAGGGTATTATGAAGAGAAGAAAAATCAAAAGTTTTGTATGAACAATAAATGCATAAGCAAAAGTCATCCACTCCTTTGATATACATGTACTTTTTTAACGTCAGATTATGATGTTTGTTATGGTTACTGCTGTTCAATCATAAAAAATAAACAATAATGATTGGTTCTTGACAGACTAAAGAAGAGCGTGAGCTTGTCTTAGCTAGGACGTCTTTCCTGAAGAATTAATGCTTTTGTCGATTAAAAAGATTAAGATAACACATAACCATAAAAAGGGTGCATAAATGCCGTATGTTTTGAAGCTAAAAATCAGTTCATAGGCCTAATCTTGATTTGTCGAGCGGGCGCTTGTGATCATATTGCTGCGATTCTATTTTTCAAATAGTTTGAAAAAATGTTAGATTTTTTTCAATGCATCAACTTTTTAAGTAACATATAATTTTGGCAAATGTTGTGTCATTTCTTGACGTTTGTTTTAGAGTGTTTCTCACGTCAGCTTGCTTAACACGTCTTGATTATATTTGATATGCCTTTCTATCAAATTAGCTGATTATTATGAAAATATATAGAGGTAGGTAAATTCTTTAACTCTAATACATGATAACTCTTGCTACTTATCAAATATTATGATAAGCAAAATAAAAATGATAGCGAGCAGGTGAAAACCGCAGTAATTTGACGTTTTTCCACTTTATCATCGATAAATGAAGCTTTTGTCATCGAGACGGAAAACGAGTCTGATAAAAAAGACAAATATCGGGAGGTGGTAAACATAGACCAATACCCTATTAACATTTACCTCTATGATGCTAAAATTGAAAAGACCACCGTTGTGCTTTCTTTTCATTCGAAATCAAATATATCTTTGATGAGCTAAAATCAATTATTCTGGGAAGCAAAGTGGTGTTTTATCAGCGTTGTTATCCCATGTTGTTTACAACTGATGAAAGAAATTCATAGATATTATTGTCAATTTTCATCTTAGCCAAATCAGATAGTTATTATGTGTATGCTTAATGAAGAAGAATCTAGAGAATTTAGTACACAACGTTGAAGGATACAGGCCATACGAAGGAATTTGTTATGTGTAGAAATCAATGACACAAGAATATGTTGTAATATGACGTAAATAGCGTTATCAGTGCGTTTTTGATGCAAAGATAAGAAGAGAGAAGCAACTGAATATCGTGAGAAAGGAAACCAGAAGCACGACATAGATTTTTGTAATATTATAAACAAAATACACCTGAAAATATGTCTGCATAAATTTTTGAAGACTGTCTAGTATGACACTGAAAGTGTTTTTTTTTCAGTGTTGTAAGGTACTTTCAAGATAACGGCAAATTATTATCTCGACCGCCTTTATCGGTTTAATAACATTTAGGGTGGGGTTTTGCAAATGTACAACCATAAGTTTAAATTATTCTTATCACTGACTGCAGTACATATTCAACGTTGAACAGGTGATAGAGAAACTAAATTTACAGGAAACGACTATAATCTTCAAGTACTCGATTCTGGCATTGTTATAATCTACTTGCATGTCGTTTGTAACAAATATATCACAAGCTGATCTTTTGTTGGTTCGGTGTTAGCCCAAAAACCGACAATTTTAAAAGTAACAATTTCTTAAAGTTTATAAATATTATAAACATAAGATATTTATTTACAAAAGCGAACCTGTGTCTTTAGCTGATATCGTATTGATTTTAGCCCTTAGGTTATTTTTTCTATGTCAGCGTTTTAGGTGTTTTAAAGTTTGACTTTTATCTGCACTGAGGAGACAGAAGTTGTCCAATTGCCTTCTCGAAAACTAATACGGGACTTTTGAAACGTGTTCACTCCGGAAACAGATATATTTTTACACGTAAAAAATCAATACATCAATACATTGAGAGGGAACCACTAATGAATGAATGAATGAACAACGTTGAGCTTAGGGCGATTCATATTAAATCGATTTGTAACACTTCAGTTTAATTTATTTTCGTCAATTAAAATTTAGTTACAGAAATTGTCATATAGGTAAAATTATAAATGCATCTCAATTTCATAAATAGTTTGATTTTATGTGGTATACATTTATTTCAATATATAAAGAAATCCAGTATTCCTTCTAACTGGTATTTGAGGCGATCGTTTCCGCCTTCAATTACACGAGAGCTCCTATTCCGAAAGTCAATTATTAAAAAGTGTAATGTAAGTATTTTCTTGTTTTATTACCACTAGGTCTGTGTCACAGCTGTTGAACTTGATAGTCGCCGAACCGGTATCATGAACCCGAAGTACTTGGATGATGGTTCCAAAACTGACCAATAACAGTTACAATATCCAAGTTAAGTACTTTTTTTAAGCTATAAGGAGTACGTTTCTCGTGCAAAGCTTTCCTTAACTAATTTTAGGTACTGTAGACTGTTAGTTCCTTAAGTTTAATTTGTATCTACATTGAAGGTACATAAGTTGCCGAAATGGCTATCCGAAGAACTAAAATTAACTGTAACTTCGGTATCGTTATAGGGAATCCACCATCATGTTCACTGCTGTTCCATTTGGTTGTTTGGATTTCATGCATGTTCAAAAATAGTTCCTGGTGCATGAATTTCGCTTATGTCTGAACAAAGCCATATAATGGTGTCGCGTCACTAAAATAGGACAAAATATGACTGGTGAACTTCATGGAAGGGGATGTTGTGATGTCACAATTCACATGTAACTCTGTGAATAATGCGAAACATGTTCACTTGAACTTGGAGGGGGTGATACCGAATGCTTCGTCAGGGTTATCGTCTTGTCCGATTCATTAACCTCACTCGCCACGTCAGACACATAAGTGCAATTGTCCAATCCTCATCTTTAAATTTAATGTCCTAGAAGGACTAAGGACGCTAGAAACGCATTTTTACAAGAAATGCACAAATTTATAATGGGTGATTTATCAAATTGTTTAAGGAAGTAAAAATAACTTTTTGTTTCGTATATTTCTGAATGTTCTACAGTGTTTTAGAATTTGGGTCCATTTATAGGTTCCAGTCCCCACGGGAAAGGTACTTATATCTTCCCCAAAACAGGACCAAATTTCCCAGTCTAACGCTACCATTAGTTAAAATAAATTTAGCCAAAGTAAATATATGGGTGGCCTTTATATAATGTTAAACAATGTTTGGAATATTCTCTCTAATGGTGTAATTTAATTAATTGTTTGAAGATATAAAGAAATGCATAGAATACCTTAGATATTGCATTTCTGTATTTTCAGGGTACAGAAAAGTTTCCCAATTTAAAAGGACCCGGACACAGTCCCAAAAAGGTGAGAAAAAAAACTGCAAGCAGACAATAGGGATGCCTATGGCTCTAAAGTAAGCCACTTTTAGCAGATTTGTTTCTGTATTCGTATGAAGCCAGCTACATGCAATTGCTAGTTCAGAAAAAAAGCAACAAGCTAGCTTCAGCCTTTGTTATATAGACGATTATTTCATTAAACAATCCTCAATTTAGAGATAACTTTCATCTAGTTCACCAAAATGAACTCGAAATTTAAGAAACCACTGATACACCATCATCAGCATCATACCTGGACCTATACCTTTACATTGACAACTCTGAACGTCTGAAAACAAAACTTAACGAAAAAGGTGATTTCGACTTTCCAATAGTGAACTTTACATGTTGAGCAGTAATATTCCCACATCTACGGCATATGGCGTCTACATTTCACAACTCATTCGCTATTGTCGTGTCTGTATTTTTTACAGCGATTTTGTCAACAGGCGAAACTACTGTCTCAAAAACCTATACATCAAGGGCATGTTCAGTTACTGTTCTTACTGTCACTACATACGTTTTTTTTTGTCTCAATTCGTATTGGATATTAATTTCCGTGATTTTGTATTTTTTGAATTTTTCTCTTTGCTCATTTTTGCTTCGGCATCGCCTGCATATCCAAAGTTGTTGCGATCGACGAGACGGAAATGATTGCCGACTAGACAGTCACTATTTGTTTCTAAAGGTGTGCTAATGTTCCGCATAACGTGCATTCAGTCTGTGGAACGTTCTGCCACTATGCTGTATAAGCGCTAAATTACATCGATTTTAAATAAGTTCCCGATTTTTAGCTCACCTAGCCTAAAAGGCCATGTGAGCTATTGCCATCACTTGGCCTCCGTCGTCCGTCCGTCTTTAACTTTTTCAAAAATCTTCTCTGAAACCACTAAGCCAATTTTAACCAAACTTGGCCTAAATCCTCACTAGGATATGTAGCTTCAAAATAATGTTCGAATAGTCCGAGGACAAAACAACATAGATGCCGTTACTCAGGATTGCCACACACCCGGGAAAACCCGGGATATTTTCGTTTCAGGTGTTTCCGGCCGGGATATAGTCGGGAAAATGCGAAAAATAACAAAAATCCGGGAAAATCCTTGAAAAACAAAACACCTGAAGTTGTTAATAAAATGAATTACTTCCCTTTAACGCTCAGGCAAAATTTTCCACATGCGTCGTAATTAAATAACTGTCAATTAAAAAACTTCGCAAAGAGTTAATGTCGATTGTTCACTTGTACACATGATGCGAATTCACTTACATTCAGTTAAAGTAACTCTTATCTTAACGATATTAATGTAGACAAACTTCAAAAGGACGAACTACAAGGGGCAATCTGACAGGTATTGTACATCTCGGTCTGATGCACTTATCGAAAATTTCTCATTGATAGCACTGAGTTGAGGTTCCACAAACAAGGCATTAAAAAGTAGTGACCTACATAAAAGAGTGACAACACAAGTTGGAGTCGAATATGGTAAAAAGACAAGGCAAATCCAAGATGAACACAAGACAAATGGAAGACAGCTTATTCCCGACTTCGTTCAGACAGGCAATTTGAGCTATTGGTGGATTTGATTTAAATTAATAAACCTCCGTAATTTATGATTTAGTCAAATCTTTTGTATGGGAAACATGTAGCACGCTGAGGTGTTTACCACTACGAATTTTCCGTATCTTAACGTATTTTAATACGCACTACGGATTAAATTGCAAATGTTTACTCAAAAACCTAGAAATGAAACATACCTATTTCCCGAAATTGGGCAATCACTGCTAAAAAGAAGCTTCGAATACAAAAACATCTTCGCTAGCCAAGGGTTACGATCCGCTCCTCTCCTCTTCACCCTTGGCAGATTGAGCCACAATTTGTGAAACATCAGTTTCAAAATATCTCCCTTTGAAGTTAGAATTTCAGCATGATTTATTGTAATAATTAAAGATTATTCATTGCATCTAATAATACAACAATTCACAATATATTTAACTACAAGGAAATAACCCTTCAAAAGTGAAGAAACATTATCAAATCATGGAAATTTTGCAAAATAGAAAAATCACTAAACACCATATTTTAAGTTTTATTGTTACGATATATATTTAAAATCTGAATGTAAGCTAACTGATTGGCTGCAACCAATCAAAAACGTGGATTTGAGACTTTAGAAATCCAGCTTGATCTGCCAAGGATGAAGATGAGAGGAACGAATCGTAACCCTTGGCTAGCGAAGATAATAGAAAAACAACGTAAGCGCACAGTTCATATAGGTCTTTGTCAAAACAATGCTGCCGGGCGCCTTCCAATGTTGTTGATAGGGAAATGCTCTTTCTATGCGAGGTCTTCAGTTTAAAAGTCGAAAAGCACACTAACCATATGAGACAAACTGTGTTCAAAGGTCAGACCTTTTGAGTATAAAAACCCCATCTATGTTTCTCGTACAAGAGCAGACCCACTGGGATCATGTAGAAGGCTAAATTTCCAGCCCCTACTCATTTTTCACTGTCAATCAAAACTCGCTGGCCCTATTTGTCAATTCCTTCATATCTTTCTTCTTGTACTCATATTTTATTTGAATTGGTTAATTTGACCCCTTATATATTTCTCGTAGAAAGGCAGACTCGCTAGGGGTCGCATGGAAGGCTTAATTTCCTGTCCCTACCCATTTTACCAATTTTCTAGTGGCAATGGGGTAGATTGATCATAACACGGAAAGCCTGACCTCAAACCTTTGTAGACAAACTGCGTGGAGAAACTCTACACCATAAGCAGTTGAAAAATACCCCATCTATATTTTTCGTATAATAGCAGACCCACCAGGGGTCGTATGGAAGGCCAAATTTCCTGCCCATACCCATTTCCAGATATCCTTCTTGATGATATTACTTTTGAATTATTTTGTTTTCGTTTATATAAAGCTGAAATATTGCTTACTGGACGTAAGACCCTTATCAGTCAATCAAAACAATGATTTAGAAAAAAAAGAAAAAAAAACAGTGGATAAAATTGACGAAATGATCTCCACAGATAAAATGGAAAAAAATATTTATGTTATATATCATTTTTGTTTTATATACAGGAAAATATTGTCAAAATACGGATGATTACAGACATACTTATACCGGTTAAGAGATGTTAACAGGTCTGAGCACGTGACAACCATAATTTTATACCCCGCCACACGAAGTGGCGTGGTATTATGTGATACTCTCATTCGTGTGTCCATCCGTCCGTCTGTCCGTCCCCCGAAGGTTTCCGACTGATAACTTGTGAACGAAATATCACAAAATCTTCAAACTTGGTATGCAAGTTGTTTACCACAAAACTCAGGTCAAGTTGGATTTTGGGTTCAGAGGTCCAAGGGGTTCTGGAGTTATGCCCCTTGAAACTTTGAAATTTTGCGAATTTTAGGGTTTCCGACTGATAACTTGTGAGTGAAATAACGCAAGGTCTTCAAACTTAATATATAAGTTGTTTACCACAAGACTCAGGTCAAGTTTGATTTTTGGTTAAGAGGTCCAAGGGGTTCTGGAGTTATGTCCCTTGAAACTTTGAAATTTTGCAAATTTTAGGGTTTCGTACTCATAAATTGTGAATGAAATAATATACTGTCTTCAAACTTGGTATGTAAATTGTTTACCACAAAACACAGGCCAAGTATAATTGTGGGCTCATTGGTACACATTGTCCTAGAATTATGCCCTTTTTACTTACAAATTTTGTGAAACGTGGCGGGGTATCATGTAATCCACCATTTTTTTTTTTTCCTACTGTATTTGCTATTTATAAAGAAATTTGAAAAAAAAATCGCACCAACTCAAACCAAATTAGAGTCGGCTTGATCTTAGGGTAAAAAAAAATAGAAAATTCTATTCGGGAACGAACTTTTTTAATTCAACTTCAAACACACATACCATCAGATATAAATCAGTGGTCTCGCCCAATGCAGAACAAAGCAGAGCACGGGTTGGTACATTACTGACTAATGTATGTATCTTTAGAAGGTTTTGTCTGATGTGTATATACTCCATATCCCTTCGTTGTTTGTTTATATGAGGACAAGTGATTGTTCATCTAAGTGTCTCACAATTACTCATATGTTTTAATCCTTGAAATCTTGTAAAAATCCTTGCAAAACCCTTGAAAAACCCCTGAATATCATATGAGGAAAAGAGTGACAACCCTGTAAATTTTCGAGTTTATTAAATTATTCTTGTCCTGGTAAAGCTAAAAGTATGGCTCACTGGACGTTAATCTCGAATTAATCAAAATGGGAAATTGAATAAGCCAGGTTGAGTTAATAATAAAATAATAAAGCAAAGATAAATTGTTGCAAATGAAATAAAGTAGGGTAAAATATATCAATAAATAAAAAGCTGCACAGTTTGTATATATGCCTGGTAGACTATTAGTCACCTAGGTTATCACCCACCCTGTGGTCCAATATTTCGGTCCTGGTCGAAAAACCCACCATTTCACAACTTACAATAGCAACAGTATCAAGCTTAGGAATATTTCCCTCGTGCAAAATTCTATCCTAAGATGATTTTTGCATTTTATTAAGTCTCCATAACAAAGTTTGGGGAGACTTACTGTTTTTCTCCATTCTTCCGCTTCAAATTTTTCCGACTATTTTTGGAGACTAATGATCCAATCTTACTTCTAACGAGGATAGATTCCTTACCCAATAAGTGCAATCTGCATTTGAAATTTTTCAAAAAGGCACCCCTTGCTATGGAAACAGACAAAAGGTGAGAAAATTGAAAGTGCTCGGAATTTGGCAGAAAGGTTGTCTGATATTCTGGAGTTTACTTCTGTCCAATACTTCAAAATAGCCACCGTTGCCATTGAAACTGACAAAAAGTGGGAAAATTGAAAGTGTTCAGAATTGTTTGTGACCTAGGAAGCCCAAATTGTAAAGAAATGGTATCTAGTCCTGTGTTTGTTATAGAACCATTGACACGCTGGGTAAAATGCGTCGAACAAAAACCCTTAAAAATTGATGTGCAACAAAGCGAACCGAAAATGTGATAATACGAAACAATCACAAAGAATTGATAGTGCTGGAGCAGGAAACGATACCCAAATTAGTAGTGGTGTGAACGACAAGTAAAAAAAAAATTGTGTATTGGTTAGGAGGAAAAATCTTCAAATGATTTGATGATCAGAATGAATAAAAAAATTGAAAACTGTATAAGACTATGCATAACTGTTTAGATAAGCCCTTGATTTTTAAGCCTGTATGTCTGGAAGTTCCCCAAAATGGGTAGCTTTCAGTCCGAAAACATGTATTTCATTGCTCTGTCGGTTTTCATATAAAAACAGTCACCAGCATATCACAGGAGCTGCGATCATCGAGTTTGAAGTGATTATCGGCTAAGCATTCAGCGTTGCTTCTAACGGGATGAAATTATTCGCAAAACGGTCATCCATTTGATGGGTCATTTCACCAAATTTAGTTTTTCACAGTCAGTGCACTGAATGCCATTGACTACGTTCTCGGGTATGCAAGTGAAGCATGATAATATCTGCAGATCGATAAACAACAAAATACCGAAGTTACTGTATATTTTGTTTCTGCATATGCGCATTTCGACAACTTATGCAGATAAATTCAAAGCATTTGGAAGTCCAACCGAAATACATGTAAAAACTGACAGAGAACAAATATCCAATATGGGGGGTCTCCATGGGGGTACCTTTCCCGAAATCCCGGCGATTTTTTCTACACTTTCCCGTTTCACGGGCGGGAAAATATTTTACAACGGCTTTTAAGGAGGCCCCTTTTTCCCGTTTTACGGCCTCAATTTTCGTCTGTTCCCGCTTCACGCTGAATATCCTTTACCGTTTTCACGTGCACTTTTTCCCTACGATCCCGTTTCTTCCCGCTTGCTTAAAAAGGCCAATCCCTTTTCCCGCTTATACCCCATCTAGACCAACAATATGATATAAATATCCAATATGATATACATGTAAATATAAAAGCCAAAATAAGCTAAGGACAGAGGAATGCAAGAAGGAGATACTCCTTAGTTTTTATACCCCGACACACGAAGTGGCGAGGTATTATGTGATACCATCAGTCGTGTGTCCGCCCGTCCGTCTCTGTCTGTCCGTCCCCCGAAGGTTTCCGACTGATAACTTGTGAACGAAATAACACAAGGACTTTAAACTTGGTATGAAAGTTGTTTACCACAAAACTCAGGTCAAATTAGATTTTGGGTTCAGAGGTCCAAGGGGTTCTGGAGTTATGCTCCTTGAAACTTTTGTAATTTTGCGAATTTTAGGGTTTCCGACTGATAAATTGCGAACAAAATAACAAAAGGTCTTCCAACTTGGTATGTAAGTTGTTTACCACAAAATTCAGGTCAAGTTAGATTTAAGGTTCAGAGGTCCAAGGGGTTCTAGAGGTATGCCCCTTAAAACTTTGAAATTTTGCAAATTATAGGGTTTCGTACTCATAACTTGTCAATGAAATAACATACTGTCTTCAAACTTGGTATGTAAATTGTTTACCATAAAACACAGGCCAAGTATAACTTTGGGTTCAGTGGTTTACATAGTTCTGGAGCTATGCCCCTTTTAACTTAGAAATTTTGTGAAACGTGGCTTAGAAATTTTGTGAAACGTTGCGGGGTATCATATAATGCACCATTACTATTTTTAACAAAATTTTATAAAATTTAGATATTGCACGTTTTCAAATAAAATCTGCTTTCGGGCCAGCACCGAAGCACTAGCTACTGGGTTGGGGAATACCCTCGGGGACTAACAGGCCACCAGCAGAGGCATCGGCCCAGTGGCAATGAATAAAAAATACCGAAGTTACTGTAAATTTTGTTTCTGCATATGCGCATTTCGACAACTAATGTCTCTTCACTGCAGATAAATTCAAAAATTTGGAAGTCAGTGAACTCTTGTATAATATCGCCTTTCTTACAATTTATACAATATACGATGGAAGGGCAATAACTCAAAAGCCTTTGATGCAATACATCAAGTCACATTTAATCTAATATCATATTTATCTGGAATCGAATTAATAAATTCGGAAGTTGCAGTGAATTTAAGCGTTGTAGATGGTATATTTAATAACACAGTTCAGTGCAGATTTGATTTCAAATATTATAAAGATGCCAAAATGATCTTGGGACAGACTTCGCGAGAGAAAATACTCCTAAGCTTGATACTTTTTCTATTGTAAATTATCAAGTTTCAAGTTTTCAGGTTTTATTTCTCAAGTCCCCAACAGGGGAATGTGAATATAAACAAAACAATTTGCACAATATATGCCTAAGAACATAAAGTAATGCATTAAAGAACATACATTCAATTGAGTTATGTGATATGAAAGGAAGACAATCAATGAATTGAAATATTACAATTAATTGACTATTGAAAGTACAATTTTACAAAATTTTGCAAGTTTATGGTAAACATTATTGGTATCTAAATTAAATAAGTTATAAAATTTGTCAGTGTTTGGATTTGTAGTTAAATTACGTGGCAACAATGACTTAAGTTCATTATTGAAAAAAAAGAACATTCAAATATATAATGGCATTCATCACCTATACAATTTCTGGTACAGATGTCACAAATTCTATCATCACGTTCAATACCCCAAAATCTACCTTTTTTTTACCTTTTTCAATAGGAAGCTTATGATTGAGACATCTAAAATTACATAATGCTTTCCTTAAATCATCTGGCAAATCAAGTAAATATTTTTTCTAAACCATGATTACATTTAAAAATTCTATAATGAAGACATTTTGGTGAATTAAAAACATTTGTATCAAATGAGCAATTTCTTACCAGGACCGAAATACTGGAAAACTTGGCGGGTGATAGCCATTTACTCATATGACCTCATCGCAGTACTTTGTTTATTAGATAAAACTTTTGTTATAGACTTGCCATACTAGTTGTTCGGTTTGAATTTATACATTTTTTTTAATAATTATGTTCCGTACTTTTGTTATTAACCTAGTTATAGTGAATTCATTCATTAACATTACGTACAAGGGCACAATTGCCGTTTAAGCTCATCTGAAGAACATAAAAAGACGGTATATTATGAGGACAATAAAAGTACTTTCAACATATTGATCATCTGAAATGATTTCGAAAGGTTATTGCATGTCTGCATCTACGAGCCCCAATATTTGTTGCCATTTTATAAAAAAAAAAATTAAAATCAAAGCTTCAAGTGAGTATAATGTATACTGACTACTTCGTCGTCTGAAACATTATTGTCTTTTTTCTACAATTTATAATTCGACTCGCATTTGTTTACAATACAATATGCGATGAAAGGGCAACAACTCTAAACGTTTGATACATTTAATTCAATATTGTATCTTGTCTATAACAAAAGTAATAATTTTCGAAGTTACAGTGAATTGTAGCTCTGCAGATGGCTTTTTCAACAACTCCAATCTGTCTTGTTTAAATTCAAACCAAATGAAAGAATATAATCTAAATGCAAAAATAAAGGATCATAAAAGTAGGACAGAAATTTGCAGGCGGGACATACTCCATAGTCGATAAAATTTCTTCAGGACTTTGTAACCTGTCAAATGATCGGCTTTCCGATAAGGACAAACGTACTGAATGGCTGAGCTTGTGATATCCTGGGGCTCACTGTCCTCCAAGTATACAACCATGCAGCGTCATAGTGACTCCTATTTTAAGCTCGCCTGGCCTAAAAGGCCATGTGAGCTTTTGCCATCACTTTGCGTCCGTCTGTCCATCAACATATTCAAAAATCTTTCCTCTGAAACTGCTGGGCCAATTGTAACCAAACTTGGCCTGAATCATCACCAGGGTATGCAGTTTAAACATTGTGTTCGATTAGTCCGAAGATCAAACAAGATGGCCGCTGTTACTAAAAATAGAACATAGGGGTAAATTGCTGTTTTTTGCAAATAACTCGAAAACCGTTACAGATATCAAAAATCTGACATGGAGTTAAAATGACCAGCATGGCAAGATCTACCTGCCCTACAATTTAGAAGAAAATCCGAAAACCGTCTTGGAGTTATTGCCCTTTTTCCGTAAAATTTTCACAATTTTAACTGTATTAATTTTATATCAGAAAAATTATAAGAGATAGAAATCAACTTTTTATTGCAAAAATGTTGAGCATGTCAAGATCTACCCATCCTGAAATTTTGAAGATAATCCAAAAACCCTTGTAGGAGTTATTGCCCTTTTTTCACAGAATTTTCAAAATTTTCATATTTTTCGTCTTTAATTTCAAAACTATAGAAGATGAAGGCTAAGTGTAAATTGATAAAATGTTTGCAATGCTATGGCGACTTCAAAACTGGTGTTTAAGATTATTCGTTGACCACCATTTTCAAAATGGCCGCCAAAAAAGGCGGGAAAATTCAACATTGTCCGAATTCAATAAAATTTGGTTTCCAAATAGATATTGATGTTGTGACTTCAAAACCGGTGTTGAAAATTGTTCGTTGACCGCCATTTTTAAAATGGCCGCCAAAAAAGTCGGGAAAATTCAACATTGTCCGATTTCAATGAAATTTGGTTTCCAAGTTGATATTGATGTCGCTACTGCAAAAACGGTGTTGAAAATTGTTTGTTGACTGCCATTTTCAAAATGGCCACCAAAAACGAGGGAAAATTCAACATTGTCCGATTTCAATGAAATTTGGTTTCCAAATATATATTGATGTCGTAGCTTACAGATATGGTGTGAAAAATCGTTGTTGACTGCCATTTACCAAATGATATCTCGACTTCAAAACTGGTGTCGAAAGTGGTCTTTAGCAAGACAATTTTTGTCAAAAAAGCCCAACAAAGAAGTATAGCAAAACATGATCAGACTTAAAATAGAGTCGAAGTTAATCGTTGTCTTTGCTCTACCAAAGTTTGAGAGACTGAAGTTCAATTGTATAACTTACAATGTTAGCTTGATTGTGGCAACTGAAAGCCAGGTGAGCGATATAGGCTCCAGGGAGCCTCTGGTATTATTTGTGTTTCCCCTACTTTATTTCACTTTCAACATAATGCATTCGTTTGTCATTTACCTCTCTGGTGAATTTGTGATGTTTTGATTTATTTATTTAAAAAGATATCTTAATCTGAATAAGTAATACTTCAGTTTTATCAGGACAAAAACAAATTCAAAAATTTAATCAGAATAAAGAAATTAGAAAGAAGGGAAAGCGTTTCGAGTTCAACCGAGAAATGGGTAGGAGCAGGAAATTTAGCCTTCTAAAGGCCCTTCGTGATTCTGCTCTTTTTTCGTCGTTAAATATGCAAGGGGTCTTTAAACGTAATGCAACGTTGCGTTTCTACACAGTTTGTCTAAAATGGTTTGCAGACAAGCTTTCCGCATTATGGCCAGTCTACCCCGCTTAAAAGGTATTCCGCCTTTCATCATACGGGGCACACAGAGAAGCCCGTTTCAAGTCCAGGGTTTAACTTTTTTGGTTTATTTAATCGTTTTTTATTTGTCCATTAAGTTACATTACTTTACCATATTTGTTTATTTTCTCTTTTGAATTTGCCACTACGTTTGTATGTATAATAACATTAGTAAAATTGGAAAACAGTTTGTGAAATAAACTAGCCATATAACTCGTTCAAGCGACATTTCTAATCTTTATACTACATTACCGCATACACTCATCAAAGAGAAATTTTCGTATTTGATCAAATGGTCCTTCAAAAAATCAGGATGTACTTAAATTTGTTGCATTACATTTTAATCGTTTTTCAGTGACGACAAACATTACAAATACACCAACTGAACTTGTCAGGATATGATAAAAGCATTGATTTTTCTTCTTGATAATATTTTTGTTCGTTTCGGTGATACAGTCTATCGGCAAAAAATAGGTATTCCTATGGGTACCAACTGTGCACCTCTCAGCAGATTTATTTCTTTATTACTACGAGTCGCTATTCATGGCAAAAATTCCAAGACGACCCTTGTAAATAGCATTTAGTGGATATTTTTAACAGTACATTTAAATATTTGGACGATAGTTTGGCTTTAAATAATCCTGAATTTTCTAAATTTACAGACGAAATTTATCCTGCCGAATTTACTTTAAATAAATCCAATAGCAGCAGTGATTATACTCCTTTTCTTGATCTCGATATATTAATAAATCAAGGAAAGTTAAACACTATAGTTTATGATGAAAGGGGTGATTTCTCTTTCTCTATAGATAATTTTTTCCGATCTCGACGGCGATGTTCCGTTAGCCCCTTGTTACGGGATCTACATTTCACAACTTGTTCGATATGCACGAGTATGTACTGTAGTGATGTTTCTGACTTCAACGACTGAAATCTTTGTCTAACTGGAAAACTTCTACATCAAGGGTTTAGATATCATAAATTGATAAAAACATTCTCTAAACTGTATTATAGATACATTGACTTATAAAGAAAATTTGGTTCTACATGCAGGGATCTTATACAACAGGGCATTTCACATCCAAACTTCTATGGAAATATCATTTACAAAGCGCATAAATTCAAAAATTTTCCTTCCAAACTTATTAATCCGTTGAACAAACGTATTAATGAAGAATATAAATACAGCATTGTTGTTAAATCTTTACGTCTGGTTTTTGTTGGCAAAGATATTGATCAGCTCCTAAATGCTTTAAACCGTAAATAAATTAAAACAATCTTTCATATTGACAGTATTTTGCATTGCACAATATCATGTTCTTCTTTCATAATTGTTGATGTTGTTATACGAAATCTATTTAGAAGTATTTCAATTAAAGTTTCATATGTAAGAAGGCTTACTATCATAGTTAACGGAAAGTATGTCTTTAGCTAGCTGTCAGTAACTGCGAGCATTTGTCAGGAGAGTAACCATGTGTATTGTCTTCATGTTATATGTACTTCATTGTAAAGGTACTCGTCTTGATAAGTTGGACTTTTTGTCCTCACTTGCATCGCGACGGTGGGACCTAGTAATGGTCTGCGTCTGTGGGTCCGTCCGAATGTCATACTTTTGTGGACGCAACTCCTCAGAAACCGCTGGTCGGAATTCATTCAAATGTCAGGATTGTAAGTCCCTATTAGTACTAGATCATATCGCATAGCCATTTTGATTCGCAAAATTTTGTGTGTGTTATGGGACTTTCATTATTTCCACATTGTTATACAATGGCAAATCTTGTGGATACTACTAATCAGAAACCGCTAGTCGAAATTCATTCTAATTTTACATAATTGTTAATGAACATATAGCATATCGCAGCAATTGTTTATCACCATATAGCATATCGCAGCGCCGTTTTGATTCGTCAAATTATTGGACTTTAAAAATTTAACAATGTTATACAATATCAAATCTTGTGGACCCAACTCCTCAGAAAAAGTTCCTCGGATTTCCTTCAATGTTTCCAGGATTGTTAGTCAAAACATGTACTAGATCATAGCGATTTATTTTAGCAATATCGGACTGATAATAAACATTTTGAAATTAAAAGCAGGATTTTAAGCATACAATTTCATGTTTGGTATTTTTTAATTACAAAACTGGCAAGTTTTATTGTTTGAATAGAAATGTTCCTTTTATTACTAAAACATGCACCATATATCAAATAAGCTTGAATATGTACATCAAAACACTTTTTTCGGGGTGACTTTAACTAAAAAATAAGATGTAATGAATAGTCAAAATTTTAAAAAAGGGAGATAATAAAACCAAGGAAAGTAATCAACTTATGCAAAATTGTTAAAGCTTCACAGAATGTTCGAGGTAAAAACAAATTAGAATTAAAAATTCTAATTTTGGTAAATTTCCTGAAACTCTCAAAGACTTATTATTTTTGAGGATTCTACTTAGCAACAATACATACACTGTACCTTTCAGTGATTAATGAAGGAAAGATAACAGGAAACACTAACAATGGCCGAAAATTACAACCACATGTCAAAATCATCCAGGGAACTGCTCAAGAAAACAATAAAATGACAAGAGACAAACATAGATAACGATAGGAACTCGGGATAGCCGGACTTGGTACCGGCAGTAGCAACAGCCAGCGGTAGGGTTAAACCGGTTTATGGGTACCCAAACCTCCCCTTTCTCTATCCTGTTTCCCTATAGTATAATAAACATACAAATAAAACCCAATACAGGTAGACCACTAACTCTTAAGACCACAATCTTGAAAAGAAAAGAATAAGACAAAACGTAATTTAGATGGGTCAAGGAGTGCTCGCCGCTAAACTGCCGGCTAGCTCAAGAAGCCTAGTCTGCTGGTAAAACACTGTCGCACTACGGAATGATAATCAAATTCAAAACTTCCGGAAGGTTTTGGTAAGGAATCATCATGGATTTCAGTAGACATCGGCATTATCAGTGAGAAGGCTGTTTTCTTTTCAAACATGTTTTGATTTCAGCAATATGTTTTTCAAACATGTTTTGATTTCAGCAATATGTATTACTTAAATTATAATGGGAATCCCTGCCCAATGTTTTTTTTTTTTGGAATGGTGGTCTGAAATGGGTTGTAATGAATACTGCAGCATTCGGTTGTCATGGAAACGAAACCAGAAAACTTAAACTTTAGAGAAAAAGTATCCTGCAAGATTTTTTTTTACTATATTATCTTGACTATAAATTTTTTTTGTAAGGGGGACTTGGAATGTTTGATTTCAGGAATATGTATTTCATAAATTATAAGGAGCACCCCTGCACAATTTTTGTTTTGTTTTGTTTTTTTTTTGAACGGTGGCCTGAAATTGGTTGTAATGGATATTTGAGCTTTAGTTTACCATGGAATCCAAACAAGAAATCTGAAATTTTATAAAAGGTATTCTGCTTCATATTTTTTTACGATTTAAGCAATATGTTTTACGTAGATTATATATAAGGGACA
>MJUU01032421.1:75555-85558 GCA_002080025.1 Modiolus philippinarum
TTTTTTTTTCAATGGTAGTCTGATGTGATTTTAAGTTTTTCGTGCGGCGGGAGACATATGGCTATGCGTCGAAATCTTGTTTCTAGTTTGATTTTTACTGTTATTAGTGTACTTATTCTTTAGCCATTCACCACACATAGGGGAGGGTTTGGACCCAAGAAAACTAGTTTAACCCCGACGCAAGTCCCAAGTCAGGAATATTTTGATTATTCGTTTGTCCTTCTCTTCTTATAAAATTTTAGTTTCTTGATATTCGGGTTATTGGATGTGGATTATTTCCATTGATTTTTTTTCACTTGGGGGGGGGGGCATTTAGGACTTGGTATATGGTGTGAGGTTTCTTACTGAGTTGAAGACCATACGCTGACCTCCAAGATGTTTTGTTTTGGGTCGTTTTAACCTTGAGATTGGATGTTGTCTCCTTGACATTTACCCCATTACCTTTCTTTTTCATATTAATGAAACTTTCACAGAATGTTAAGTACATATTGCCATTGTGCACCAGCTATTTAAAAATTTCAGACTTTTAATTGTTTTTGTAATTTTTTACATCAGGAATCGAATGTGGGGGGGGGGGTATGTTATTGGTATGTTGTTTGAGGTCGACAATTTTTCAGGGGGTTTCCACCTGATTTGTCGTTTTGTTGTCCCTGCCGCAACGCGACGGAAGGACATAGTAATGGTCTGCGTCCGTGTGTCACGTTTTTTGTGGGCGCAACTCCTCTTACACCACTGGACAAATTGTGTGATGGTTTGTCACCAATTGTAGTTGATCAAATGCCGCCATTTTGATTTGACAAATTTTACAGGAGTTATGTGACTTTATCGACTTAATGCATGCTACATCTTAGGAACACTTTGTGGGCGCAACTCGTCGGCAACCACTGAACGGATTATGCTGAAATTTTGTATGATTGTTTGCCACCATATGTACTTGATCATATTATGCCGCCATTTTGATTTGACAAATTTTACGGGAGTTATAGGACTTTATCGACTTAATGCATACTACAACATAGGAAGACTGTGGACACAGCTCATCAAAATTAAAGGATTTTGCTTAAATTTTGCTTGGCGGTTTGCCAACTTGTGCATTTGATAATATCCTGCCGCCATTTTGATTTGCATGAGTCATGGGACTTTAACGACTTGATGCGTACTACAAGATAGGAAGACTTTGTGGAAGCAACTGTTCAAAATCCAATGAAGTGGATTTTGCTGAAAATATTCTTGGTTGTTTGCCACCTTATGAAGTTGATCTTATTATGCCGCCATTTTGATTCGAAAAAAATTAATGAGTTATGGGACTTTATCGACTTAATGCATACATAGGAAAAATTTAGGTCCACTTTGTGGACGCAACTCCTCAGAAACCACTGAATTGATTTTGCTGAAATTTTGTATGATCGTTTGCCACCATATGTACTTGATCATATTATGCCGCAATTTTGATTCGACAATTTGTTTGGGAGAAATTTGGACTTTATCGACTACATGCATACTGCAAGACAGGTCCACTTGTGGACGCAATACAATAGTATCTCTGAATTTCCATTTACCTTGTAATACATTGCACTCCCATTTTACTGTAGCGGTGGGGACACATAGCTATGCGTAGCAATCTTTATTCACGGACTTCGGCTCTTGACAACTCTGTTCGGTTGTTTTGTTATTACCCCCATTTACCAACTACACCACGAACTCATTGTGAGAAACCATTCTAAAAAATCATGTATAAAGAACTGTTGAGGAGTACATTAAGGATACTGTAAACCGTGAATTTTCTTCACGTCTTTTTTCGCGGTTCTCATCCAAACTTCTCAAAAGAAATTTCATATCGAGCAGTTTTTAATTCGCGGTTCTCATCCAAACTTCTAAATCAACAAATTGCATAAAATATTTCGCACTAGTTTTATTTTTGCACTTCATCCTTTAACATGAAAATAGCGCAAATAAATCCACCGCGAAAAATTCCAACTTTACACTAATGTATTCATTATTATAGTATGAAATATTTATTTCATGAGATTATAAGCATGGAAATTATTTTTAAGAATGTATATCGACTTTCTTTCTCTTAATATAGTAATAGTTATCACAGTCGGAGTTGTTGTCTGTTTAAGCTCGACCCGGCCGTTATTACTTTATCCACAGGGTTGCCACACACCCGGGAAAACGGGACAACCCGGGATTTTCGTTTCAGGTGTTCCCGGTCGGGATATAGCCGGGAAAATGGGAAAAATAACAAAAATCCGGGAAAAATCCTTGAAACACCGGAACTTATTAATAAAATGAATAACTTCACTTTAACGCTCATGCAAATTTTTCCTCATGCGTCGTAATTTAATAATTGTCAATTAAAAAACTTCAAAAGAGTTAATGGTGATTGTTCACTTGTACACATGATGCGAATACACTTACATTCAATTAAAGTAACTCTTATCTTAACGATATTTATGTAGACAAATTTAAAAAGGACGAATTTTAAGGGGCCATCTGACAGTTATTGTACATCTCGGTCTGATATCCTTATCGAAAATACTTCATTGATAGCTCTGAGTTGAGGTTCCACAAACAAGGCATTAAAGTATTGACCTACATGTATGGGTCAGCAAATAAAAGTGACAACACAAGTTGGAGTCGAATATGGTAAAAGGACCAAGTCAAATCCAAGATGAACACAAGACAAATGGAAGACAGCTTATTCCCGACTTCGTTCAGACAAGTAATTTGAGCTAATGGTGGATTTGATTTAAATTAAATAATGTTATAAACCCCCATAATTTATGAATTAGTCAAATCTTTTGTAAGGGAAACATGTAGCACGCTGAGGTGTTTACCACTACGAATTTTCCGTATTTTAATACGCACTACGGATTCACATTGCAAATGTTTACTCAGAAACCTGGAAATGAAACATACCTTTTTCCCGAAATTGGGAAATCACTGTTAAAAAGATGCTTCCGATAGAAAAAACAACGTCCTGTAAGGAGCACAGTTCATATAGGTTTTTGTCACAACAATGCTGCCGGGCGCCTCCCAATGTTGTTGAAAGGAAAATGCTTTTTCTATGCGAGGTCTTCGGTTTAAAATTCGAAAAGCACACGAACCATAAGAGACAAACTGTGTGTACAAACGTCAGACCCTTTGAGTATAAAAACCCCATCTATGTAGAAGGCTAAATGTCCTGCCCCTACCCATTTTTCAATGTCAATCAAAACTCGCCGCCCTGTTTGTCAATTCCTTCTTCATATCTTTCTTCTTGCACTAATATTTTATATAAATTGATTAATTTGACCCCATATATATTTCTCGTAGAAAGGCTGACTCGCTAGGGGTCGCATGGAAGGCTTAATTTCCTGCCCCTACCCATTTTACCAATTTTCTAGTGGCAATGGGGTAGACTTATCATAACACGGAAAGCCGGACCGCGAACTATTGTAGACAAACTGCGTGGAGAAACTCTACACCGCAAGCAGATGAAAAAATACCCCTTCAATATTTTTCGTATAATAGCAGACTCACCAGGGGTCGTATGGAAGGCCAAATTTCCTGCCTCTACCCATTGCAAGATTTCCTTCTTGATGATATTACTTTTGAATTATTTTGTTTTCGTTTATATAAAGCTGAAACATTGCTTACTGGACGTAAAACCTTTATCAGTCAATCAAAACAATGATTTAGAAAAAAAAATCACAGTTGAAATGAAAAACATATTTATGTTATATATCACTTTTGTTTTATTTACGGGAAAATATTCGTCAAAACACGGATGATTACAGACATACTGATACCGGTTAAGAGATGTTAACAGGTCTGAGTACGAGACAACCATTTTTTCCCTACTGTATTTGTTCTTTATAACGAGATTTGAAATAAAAAAAATCGCACCAATTCAAACTAAATTAGATTCAGTTTGATCTTAGGGTAAAGAAATATTTTTGGGATTTTTTTTTTAAATTCAACTTCAAACACACATACCATCAGATATAAAACCAGATTTCTGCCGAAATCAGTGGTCTCGCACAGTGCAGAACAAAGCAACAGCATGAAATGACCACAAATGAAGAGCACGGATTGTTACTGACTATAGAAGATTTTGTCTGATGTGTATATACTCCATATCCCTTCGTTGTTTGTTTATAAGGATAAGTGATTGTTCATCTAAATATTTCACAATTTTTCATTTGTTTTAATCCTTGAAATCTTGTAAAAATCCTTGCAAAACCCTTGAATATCATATGAGGAAAAGTTGTCTGTATAATACAGACACACCTCGTCCTCGTGTGATAACTATAACTGAATATAAGCAAACTAATCGAAAAAATATGAACATAATCACCCAATGTAAACATATATAACTTAATCAACGCAACTGAAATATTGTTCAACAGACGTAAGCAAACGATAAATAAGATCTTATTGAATGGAGGTAAACCAACGACAAAAACATCTGAAATATTGTTCAATGGACGTAAACCAACGATAAATAATAAAAACGTCTGAAGTATTGTTCAATGGAGGTAAACCAACGATAAATGATTGAAACATATCGAATATTGTTCAATGGACGTAAACAAACGATAAATAAGTATTGTTCAATGGAGGTAAACCAACGATAAATGATTAAAACATCTCGAATATTGTTCAATCGACGTAAACCAACAAATATAATCAAAACAAATAAATTATTTGTTCACCTGACCTAAGCCCTACAGTAAATAAACTTAAAAAAAACGGATTATTGTTGACTTGACTCAAAAATCAAATGCGCTATAAAAGGTACTTTTGGTAATTTGAAAATATACGTTTCCTATCATTGAAGAAAGATAAGAAATCAATAAGGTTAATGAGCCGTAAACTACAAACAATGAAAAAAATAAAGTAATAACGAAAGAATTTTAAAGGGGTGTTTCGATATATATTCGTTCCAATTTTATTACATAAACACTGGAGAGTCATTTACAAAAAAAAGGGAAAAAAATCCAACTGCTTTCAATGTAGTTGATAAGTAAACAGCAAAAATATTGAAAAGAGTAAACAGTTATCTTTCTTTTGACATAATATTTTCATATCGGTTGTATTTATTATTCTATCGGAAAGACCATTCATTGAAAGTCGTAACCCTACCAGTAAAGGGATTGTAAAGCTTATATTTAATATAAAAATGTCATCCTTTAATTTTTAATGATAAGTAATCCTTCATTTTCGACCTTGACGGTCATTCTAAATATTCAACTTTTAAAACTTAAGGGTCTCTTTCAGCTAGTAAATAAACTAGTAAATGAACTTAAAAGCGTCTAAATGTGCAATAAAATTCAAATGGCAAGCAATATAAAATTTTCAACAGATTTGTAATTTGAGAAAACTATTTACAGTCATTTTGGACAAGAAAAGATAACATTTTCGAAAATCAAACATTTATTTGCAATTCAATTAGATATTTGATAAAGGTTTTACGTGAACTTGGGAGTTATATTTGTTGATTTCTCTGTAATAATTGAAATTTCAATTACAGGGTCTTACTCCCGGGCTAGAAAAATTGTTTAATATCAAATATGAATCTAGGAGAAGGGAAAAAAACAAAAGGAAAATCCTTTGCATGCAAATACTCTTCTCGCTTCATTTTCATGTTTTTTTCTCAATAAAATAACAAAAAATTGTATTTTAGCCATTTCTCTTCCCTTATGATTTTTAGCTTACCTGGCTAATGCCATCACTTTGCGTCCGTCCGTTCGGCGTAAACTTTTTATTCAAAGATCTTCTCCTCTGAAACAACTGGGCCAATTGAAACCTAACTTGGCCACAATAGTCCTTAGATGGTCCCTGCAAAAAAGTTGTTTTTCAGATCTGCGCTATATCCAAGATGGCCGCCAGCGGGGATCATAGTTTTAACTTTGGACCCTATGGGAAAATACTTGCAAAGATCTTCTCCTCTGAAACTACTTGGCCACAAAAATTCTTAGATGGTCCACTGCAAAAACGTTGTTTTCAGATCCATTCTATATCCAAGATGGCCGCCAGCGGGGATCATAGTTTTTGACATTGGACCCTATGGGAAAACACTTTCAAAGATCTTCTCTGAAACTTTTCATCCAATTGGAAACAAACTTGGCCACAATAGTCTTTATGTTGCCCCCCTGCAAAAGAGTTGTTTTTCAAGTCTTTGCTAAATGCAAGATGTCTGCCAGCGGGGAACAGTTTTAACATTTGACCCATTGGGAAAACATTAAAAGATCTCATGAAATTACATGGCCAATAATGAAAACATACTTGGTCACAACGGGCCATAGTTGTTCCCGTTTGAAAAATTTGTCCGACTTGTCTGCATGGCATTCAAGATGGCCCCAGTGGGGAACATAGTTTAACCTTGAGACCTATCGGAAAGCATTTAAAGAGGTTCTCCTCTGAAAATATTTAGTCAATTGGAACCAAAATTAGACTCAATGGTCCCCTTCAAGAAAGGTGACAGTAGAACTGTACCCCGATCCAAAATAGCTGCCAGTCTGGAATATAGTTTAACTTAAGATAATATAACATCCATGTCTATTAACAGATTTGAAAATAATGCCCTTAAAACATTGGGATTATTTTGCATGGCGTGCCCAGGTGCCCAGCCGTGGCCCAGGTGAGCGATAAAGGCTCTTGAGAGCCTCTTGTTTTCTGCGAGTTTCATTTTTGAAAAAAAAAAATTTTATGCCCCCGATCGAGGGTTATATCATTTTTGTCCAATCTTTCTGTCACGGCAACTCACAGCCGAATGCTGTGACTGAAAAAAGTTCAATTGGAGGAACGAAAAGTTAGAAGTTCGCATGGAATACCATTCATTAATAGTCCTTTTTTGAATTTGTGAATCGAAAAAAATCCAAGATACCACAAAACAGCGTTGCCATGGGGTTCTCCATAAAAAATAGGAAACAATGACCAGGTTTATTTTCACCCCCCCCCCAAAAGCATTACGGACAATAATTAGCAGTGTGTTATTGTCATTGTTAACCCGTGGAATCCTATTTTAAGGGATGGAATTGGGCATATATGTCTTTCACAGTAAAGAAGTCGAGAAGAATTTGATTGTTTTACACATTATATTATGAAGAGATGCATGTCTTTCATTTTGTACAAGTTTATAATTGCCTTATGCAGAAGCTAAATTTACAGTAACGTAGGTGCTTCCTTATTAAACATTTATATTTGTGCAGCTTAATTACACTGTAAGGATTTTTAAACGAAACGTCGAATGAACCTCTCTGACTCCATGCTTGTCATCTAAAATTTGTAATTTGATACCTTTTTAAGGCAAGTATAACGTTAACCCTTTCTGCTTAATAGTTTTGAAATTCTGTGCACGTCCTTACATTATCATTTTAGGTATATAAAGTATCATGAATATAATTGTTGCTCTATTTGGTTATAAATCAAACCAGGAATCAGTTCTTCGGTGCTGGTCCGAAAACTTGAAATATCTAAGTTTTGGAAAATTTTGTTTGAACCTGTAGAGTACGTTCTGTCTCTTTCGCAGATTATGACACTTCATTTGATCTGCAGTCAAAGATTGGCATCAAATATATGATGAAAGTTTGCATGTTTGAAAAATATACAAATGACATGTGGATACTTAGAAATTAAAATCCCGTTCATTCTCTCAAAATATATGGATTTAACTCACCTGACCAAAGGCCATGTGAGCTTTTGCCATCACTAGGCGTCTGTCCGTCCCTTAATTTTTTTCAAAGTTCTTCTCTGAAACTACTGGGCCAATCCTAACCAAACTTGGCCTGAATCATTACCAGAGTATGTACTTTAAAGTTTGTGATTTTAAGCTCACCTGGCTATGCCAGGGTGAGCTTTTGCCATCACTTAGCGTCCGTCGTAAACTTTTCATTCAAAGATCTTCTCTGAACCAGTGGGTCAATTGGAACCAAACTTGGTCACAATAGTCCTTGGCGGTCCCCTTTAAAAAAGGTATCCGGCAGGTCCGTTCCTTATTCAAGATGGCCACCAGCGGGGAACATAGTTTTAACATTGGACCCTATGGAAAAAACATTCAAAGATCTTCTCAGAAACTACAAGTCCACTTATAACCAAACTTAGTCACAATGGTCCTTAGATGGTCCCTTCCAAAAAAGGTATCCGGCAGGTCCGTACATCATCCAAGATGGATAACCAAACTTAGTCACAATGGTCCTTAGATGGTCCCTTCCAAAAAAGGTATCCAGCAGGTCCGTTCCACATCCAAGATGGCTGCCAGCGGGGAACATAGTTTTAACACTGGACCCTATGGAAAATACATTCAAAGATCTTCTCAGAAGCTACTAGTCCAATTAAAACTAAACTAAGCCACAATGGTCCCTAGATGGTCCCTTCCAAAAAAGTATCACGCAGGTCCGTACCTCTTCCACGATGGTCGCCAGCGGGGAACATAGTTTTAACATTTGACCCTATGGAAAAGACATTCAGAGATCTCAGAAACTACCAGTCCAATTATAACCAAACTTAGTTACAATTGCCCTTACATGGTCCCTTCCTAAAAAGGTATCCGGCAGGTCCATACCTCATCCAAGATGGCCGCCAGCGGGAACAAAGTTTTAACATTGGACCCTATGGAATATACATTCAAAGATCCTCTTCTCAGAAACTACTAGTCTAATTATATCTAAACCTAGTCACAATGGTCCTTAGGTGGTCCCATCCAAAAAATGTATCTGGCAGGTCAGTACCTCATCCAAGATGGCCACCATCTGGAACATAGTTTTTACATTGGCCTTATCGATTTTAAGGGGAACCTCTGCCCAAATTTTTGGGGTTTTTATTTGAATTGTGGTCTGAATGTTTTAATTTCAGAAATATGTATTACCTTGATTATAAGGGGAACCCCTGCCCAAATTTTTTTGAATGATGTTTTGTTATGGTTTGTAATGGAGGGTGGATCTTTCAGTTGCCGTGGAAAGAAAACAAGAATACTGTAATTTAAGAAAAAAAAGTATTTTGCTAAATTTTATGTTTTGTTTTTCCTATTGGAAATGCCTTTTATCTATGTCGGTCATGGTCCAGGTGAGCGATACAGACTCTTGAGAGCCTCTTGTTATGTCCGTAGACTCAACAACATGGCCGCTGTTACTAAAAATAGAACATAGGGGTAAATTGCTGTTTTTTTTTGCAAATAACTCAAAACCGTTACAGATATAAAAAATCTGACACGAGGTTAAATAACTAAATACCGAAGTTACCGTGAATTTACTTTCTGCATATGCGCATTTCGACAACTTATGTCTCATCAGTGCAGATAAAATCTAAACGTTTGGAAGACCATTAACTCAAAGAGTAAAACGATCAACGTGATGAGATCTACATACCCTGACATTTTGGAGAATATCCGATAACCAATCTTTTTTTTTCACTTTTCGTCTTACATGTATATATTGAAAATGTTTGAAACAACGGCAGTAGAATACCGAAGGAACAAAGGGGTGACATTCACAAAAATCGAAGTCCAAAGACAGGGCAAAAACGAGAAGACAGAAAACAATGACGTTAGACACAAAAACAATGACGCCAGACAGACACAAAGCACAGAACCAGAAACCACAACATTCAGAACAAAGGCACTCACAGTGTGAACTCCAGTGAAACTGAGAGTGACATCAGGTGCTCCGGAAGGGTAAGCATGTCCTGCTCTGTTAACAGCACCCGTCACACTGTGAGTGATTCAATCCGGGAAAATGTCAAAGTCGGTAGTCAAATCCGGGAAGACGTGAATCTAGCTGAAAATGTCCACTTTCATTTGGATACTGACACGTCATATCTTTCAATGATGCTATGGTGACGGCCATAGAATTTTTTTAGGGATGAAATTAACAAAGGTTGAACAAATCCCTGACTAAGCAGCTTTTGGGACAGTGTTTTTGCTCTGTTCAAAAAATCACTGTACAAACTACAAGCTCGACAGTAACGAATCAACTGTGAAATGTACACTCCATAGGCTGGAGAGGTAGGTATATTGCTG
>MJUU01032421.1:85647-100245 GCA_002080025.1 Modiolus philippinarum
TAACACTGAAGTGTGATTTTTTACAATCTCATCCCTCGATATTGTACTAGGGGTATAAGTAGGGTTTCCAGATGAACTGTCGATGCCCATCTCCTTCACAAGACAGTCGAGATAGTGTTTCTTACACACAAACAGTATGTTGTTAGAAGCTTTGTCTGCAGGGACAATGACGTAATTTTCATGGAGATTGGACAGAGTTCTTTCTACAAGGGGATCTTCAAATATACTGGGATTTCTGGATTTCATAGCTGTTTTAAGGCGCCGGATGCGATTTACAATTAATGACTTTATGGACCTGATCCAGTCGGACAATGTCTCAACGTCCTCTTTCTCTTTCTTTGCCCACTTCCTAGCATAGTCTTCAACTGCATCCATCAAAATCTTAAAGTTGTACTTCCAGTTGATGTGCTGGGGCTCACGAAATTTGGGACCTTTTGAGAAGATATCTCGTAGTTTGAGGTTGTCTACGATATCTAGGTCACCAGTTATAACGTGTTCAGCCGGACTATAATTGAATGGGGAAGAGGCGCAAGCACAATCAGGTGGTTTGGCTTTAAAGTCATCAATTTGGAAGTCACGCAATACCCGTTTGTAATTGAAAATGGAAGTTGCAATTGGTTTAGTGTAGGAATATGAGATAAGTGGAACTGATTGATCATTAAAATAAGGAGGAATATTTGATGTCACTGTTTTGCTATGTAGAATGTTAGCAAGATTTATAGCGTCCAAGCCTTTATTGGCGAACTGAATTTTGATAAATGTCCGGTTATCAGGTTTGTTGGCGGATGTAGTGACAGGCCTGAACAGTCTGTGGTTAGATATATCCAAAACAATTGCTGTTAATTTGTATTCTAGGGAATGGCTTGAAGATAGGAGTGATGTTCAAATTACAAAAATGGTCAGCATAATAAGATCTAAATTTCCTGCAATTTAGAAGAAAATCTGACAACCCATATAGGTGATATAGTCCCTTTTTCTTCGAATTTTCACGATTTTTCTACGTTTTTACTTTTCTTTCAAAAATTATTTGCGATAGAGGTTAAATTTGAATTGCAAAAGTGTTAAGCTTATCAAGGATTACAATTTCTACACATGTTCAGCAGGTTTGCTACTCATCCAAGATGGCCGCCGGCAAAGGCATTCAAAGATCTTTTTCTCTGAAACTGGGCCAATTTGAACGAAACTTGGTCACAATTGTCTATTGGTGATCCACTTCAAAGTTTGTGATTTTTATGTTGGAACCTAATCCAAGATGGCCGCCAGCGAGGAACATAGCTTAACATAAGGACCCTATGTGAAAGGTATTCAGAGATCTTTTTCTCTGAAACTACTAAGCCATTTGGAACCAAACTTGGTCACAATAGTCCATTGGTAATCGCCTTCAAAGTTTGTGATTTTTATGTTCATACTTCATCCAAGATGGCCGCTAGGGGGAAACATAGTTTTACAAAGTGACCGTATGGGAAATGCATTCAAAGATCTTTGAAACTAATGAGCCAATTAGAACCAAACTTGGTCACAATATTCCATTTATGATCCCCTTCAAAGTATGTGATTTTTATGTTGGTACCTCATCCAAGATATGGCCTATAGCGAGGAACATAATTTAAAATAAGTATCCTGTGAAATGCATTCAAAGATCTTCTTCTCTGCAACTACCTAGCCATTTGATACCAAACTTGGTTACAATAGTCTATTGATGATCCCCTTCAAAGTTTGTGATTTTTATGTTCATACCTCATCCAAGATGGCCGCCAAGAGGAATCATGGTTTAACATAGTGACCCTACGGGAAATGTATTCAAAGATCTTTTCTGAAACTACTTGGCCAATGGGAACCAAACTTGGTCACAATAGTCCTTAGGTGGTTTCCTTTAAGCTTGTGACTTAAGTTTGTACGTCATTAAAGATGGTAATAATGTTTGAATATCCTCTCAGAAACTGTAACATTAAGTATAAACACTCCTTCTTTATTGTCTAAAGAGAGCAGTCACTTGGACTCGTGTTGAAGGCTAAATTTCCTGCCCCTACCCATTTCTCCCTCTTTCTAGTGGCAATCAAAACTCGTCCCGGTTGTCCTTTCCACCTTTGTTTGCTTTCTTCTCTTACTTATATTTTTGTGAATTGATTAACTTGTTCTCGTCCAGCTTTACCTGAAATATTGCTTACGGGAAGTAAAACTCTTTACTAATTAATCAATCATTTTATTTAAAACACAGTTTGAAAGGTAAAGTATGCTACGATGAAAAACGTGTGCATTATAATTGATATTCTTTCTTCTTTCTTGTTGTCTCGCCTGCGACGAACGTCGCTGGAAGAGAGACAGAGGTATATTATCCGGCGGCAGATTAACGACGGCATCGTAAACTCTTAAAACCTTAATAATTTTAAAAGTATATTACTTATTTGCAACATCTTTTGTCCAAAGGTAGCTTATGGTGTATGCTTACCAGCATCTCGTTTCAAATGACCTTGACGTCATAGTTTAGTCACTTCTTGAAAATTGCGACACAGTTTCACATTCAAGTTAATTCCTCTGGATTTGTAATACATAGATCCATTATATTTACTATATTGGTGTATCTTAGTGGGTTCATGCCAGTCTGCCACTTGTCAGTCGACCTTATTTGCGCGGATCAATGACCGTAAATAAGTCAATTTCTGAAGGATTTTAACGTATAAAGTACAATATTTTGTCTTCTGCTACATTTAGGTAGGTGCATGCCAGTCTGACACGTGTCATGTAGCCTTAACCTCGGTTTCATGGTTCATTGACTTTAATCACTTTTTTTTTACTTAAATAAAGTGTACTTATTTCTCTGTACATAGAACACCTAGATTCATTATATGCAATTCAATAATACATATAGATGTGCGAATGTCATTCTGACACCTGTCATGCATCCTTGATCTAAATTCCATGGTTCATTGACTTTGATCATTTCTCTGTAGCTATAACACTTACAGGTATCGTATTTGGTATATTGCTTCTTCTAGGTGGCATGTGCCAGTATGACACGAGTCATGGAGTCTTGACCCAAATTTATGGTTCATTGACTTAAATCATTTCTTTGTAACTTAAATCATTTCTTTCTAGCTAGAACACTTATAGGTATCGTATTTGGTCTCTTGCTATATCTTGGTGGGGTCATGCCAGTCTGACGAAATCTGTTTACCCATTTTAGAGTTATTGCCCTTTTTCCGGAAAATTTTCAAAATTTTGATATTGTTTATTTTTTATATACTAGTAAAAAGAAACTATAAAAGATAGGTCAAGCCTATATTGCAAAAATGTTTAGCATGTCAAGATCTACCCACATGGCAATTTTGAAGAAAATTTGAATACCCATGTAAGAGTTATTGGCTATCCCTAGTTCCTATCGTTGTCCATGTTTGTGTTTTGTCATTTTATTGTTTTTCTTGAGCGGTTCTCTGGTGGATTGTGGCATGTGATTGTGGTTTTCGGCCATTGTAAGTGTTTCCTGTTATCTTTTCTACATTAAGGGGGTAGACCTGGGGTAGGAGGAGATAACTCTGTTTTTCACTTTTTTATTACTTACATGAAAAAATAGAATCATTGCAATAGGTATGATCCAAATTTTTAGATTGTAAATTTATTTCCACACAGCAAATAAATATTCACTTTGTCATGAAAACAAATACCTAACATATAGTTATGAATAATGAGTGCATTTTACTCCACATTTTGTCAATCCTGTCCAAAGATAATGAAAATATTTAAAAGTCGGATTTCTTCCATGGGAGGTAATTTATAGCACAGATTCGGCAATTTTATTGATTTTTACCCACTTAATTCTAAATTTAGAAAAAATGGGACGGTAGAATTTTCTAAAATTTTAATATATCTTACATATACTAGTATTCTTTCTATTCTCAGTTTTTGGTGAAAATTAAACGACAAAATGTTTTACAAGAGGTGTTTAATAGTGATCAAAATAGAGTAAAAATTTCAGCTTATACTGTTCAAAACACCCATATACTTCAGTTCAAACTAGTTAAATTTACTATAATATTGATGCTTACTTTCACACGTGTCTAAACTACAGAATTTTGTATTTGAAATTATTTCAAATTAAATACAAATTGAATAACAGCCGATTTTATACACCACAAACAAGTCCTAAACAGACCAAATTATATGAGGAAACAGGGTATCTTTGATGACCTCTAGACAAAAAACTGGACGGTAAAAATTGTTGAAAATTGTTTAAAGTCGACATGAACATGTGTTGTTTATATACTGAAAATATTAAAAAAATTAAACGGGAGGAAAATTTTGGGCTTCCCTAGGTCTACCCCCTCAATTATTGCCCTTTATTAGCCATTAGCCAATTTTTCGTGATTTTATATATTTTGTCCTTTATTTTATAAAAAGTTGGATATAGAGGTAAGTTTTAATTGCAAAAATGTTCAGCATACCAAGATCTACCCACATGGAAAACTTGAAGAAAATCCAAGTACCCATATAGGAGTTATTGCCCTTTAATGGCCCAATTATTCATGATTTCATATCTTTTTTTTTATATTTCAAAAACAATTTGTAAAGGTCAAGTTTAAATTGCAAAAATGTTCAGCATGTTAAGGACTACATTTGATTGAACATGGTCTAGTTGTCTGACGTCTTCCAAGATCGCTGCCAGTGGGGAACTAAGTTTATCATTTGACCTCATGGAAAAAGATTTTCTAAGGTCTCATTCTGAAAACTATTAGAACAATTGGAAGCCACCTTGGTCGACCCCTTTGAAAAAAAACTTGTCCCGCCAGCAGGGATCCTAGATTCACATACGACCCTTTGGGAAAAACTTTCAAAGTTCTTCTCTGAAACAACAAAGCAAATTTTATCCGAACTTAGTCACATAGTAGTTCCCTTTAAAAGTACGCCAGGCAAGTTCGATCCTCATCAAAGATGGCCACCATCAGGGAACTTAGTTGATATTGTATTCTATGGGAAAACACATCCAGAGATCTTCTCTGAAACTACTAGGCCATTTGGAAACTTAGTCACAATAGTCCTTAGTTGGCCCCGCCTTTGAAAAATTTGTCTGCATCACATCCAAGATGGCTGCCAGCGGGGAACATAGTTTTACATTAGACCAGATTGGAAAGCATTCACAGATTTCCTCTGAAACTACAAAGCTGATTGGATCCAAAATTATTCACAACAGTCCTTGGATAGTCCCCTTTAAAAGTATCACTTTATCCATGATGTCCAACAAGGGTGAAATAAGTTTAACATTGTACCCTATTTGGAAAAGCACATTCAATGATATTCTCCTCTGAAACTATTGGGCTAATTGGAACCAAATTTAGTCAAAATTGTCAAAATTGTCCTTTGGTGGTGCTTTAAGGGTTTATCTTCATTTGTTCGTACCTCCGTTGGTCCCTTCAAAAAGGTGACCAGTAAGTCTTTAACATATTTGCAATCGGGAAATATATATATAGTTAAACTTTGAAGCAAATAACATCAAGGTCTGTTAGTGTTATCATACTTGGAAAGCAGGCCCTTTATTATTAAGGTTATTTGGACTGTCTTTATCAGCGGTGGCCCAGGTGAGCGATCCACGCTCATGAAAGCCTCTTGTTAGTCAAAACAGGTAAATTTTTAATGGTTTGATTTCATTTTTTTTATTCTAATATTGATTAATATCCTGGAACTCTCAAAGACCAGTTTATTTAACCGGTTTTTCAAAAAAAAAAAAATATTGAAATGTTGAAAAGGCCTGGCTTGCGGTTAACTTCCAAATGAGTCTGGCTTGCGGTTAACTTCCAAATGAGTACATCAAATGCCTAGAGCAAATATATTCCAGTTATTGAGATAGAAAGCTTTTATTTAGCAGTATATTTGTACATATATAAGTGCTGTGCATGGTTCCCTGATTTTGATTTTTGATAATTTTTGACAGAAAAAAATCAAGCCAGAAATACCAATTATTGAAATTACCTATTTGTTATCAACATTTTTTTATAACTTAGCAATACCTTGATTATTTGTTATCAAATATGAACACATTAATATAATAGAATATACATACCCGAGTCTCTTGTCATGCATGTTTGTTCGCAATAGTTCTCGCAGAATTGTTTCTGTGATCATGTCCTTGTTTGTTAGATTTAGTCTGTCACTTCATCGAGTATAGTGTCTGTGGTACATTCTGCAAGGCATTGCTGTATTTGTATATTTGATCTCTGGTGTATCTGTAAAAACAATAGCAAAATATGTACCCAATTCCCCAACACAGAAATATAGCGTTGTATCTGTTTGCCCGTCAGAATATGAAAATTGATGGATCTTTATGTAATTTTTTATGCCCCCGAGGATCTGGGGCCACACTGTGTGTGTGTCCGAAATTTTAACCTTTGCTATAATCTTTGAACTATATAAGATAGACTTATCAGACTTTGCAAGTGTATTAGTCTAGTCAAAAGAGATATAATTCTGAAAAAAATAGGCCACCGTCTGGTCAAAGGTTAAGATAACAGAGGTCAAATTAGGTCTTTTCACATATTTACCTGTAGAATCTTTATTATATATCGTATTGAGATGGGGTTTACTTTATTTTAAAGCTAATAAAATTGCACATCTGCAGTATGTCAACGAATATGAGGCAGCATTTATTTTTTTTTAAATTTAAAAATGATTATTTTAAAAAAAAAAAATTTGTCAGATCTGGATAAGGTATTTTTCTGTACGTTTCTTATAGCATGTTAAAAAGGTACAATAAACAATTAAAACCATTTTCAATAAACAAGAGGCCCAAAGATGTTTCACCTCCTTCAGAACAAAGGGGTTAAATTAGGTGGTTTTAATAAGGTAATAAATAACTTGTGAACTATGTAAGATAGACTTTTAATACTTGCCAAGTGTATAGGTCTGGTAAAAGGAACATACATATGCAAAATAAAAAAAAAAATTCAAAAAAATAATTTTAAAAAAGGGTAAGGTAAAAGTCCAAAACCACAGAAGTCAAATAGTGGTTAAATTGGATGTTTTCCCATACTTGACTGTAGAACCAGGGGGCATATGTAGTGTTTCACGAACACATCTTGTTTACGTTAATAAATTGAAAACAAAAAAGGCCCACACCTTTGCTAGGGACAGCCTCGAAGTTACCGTGAGGTATGAGCATAGCTCATTGTTGAACACATCATAGTTTTTCCAAGATGAAAGACCACAATAAAACTTTGATCGATTGCTTGGTTTCATCATGTATTTGTAGAGACTTTGTCTCATGTGTATTTACTCCATATCCTTTTCATCGTTGATTTAAGACTGGAGTTTGTCTCTCCAGTAGTGTGGAGTCCTTAAAAGGATTCCCTGTAGGAGAGGGTCTCTCCAGTAGTGTGGAGTCCTTAAAAGGATTCCCTGTAGGAGAGGTGCATGCTCTCTATACACGTCTTTATGGTTTACTTGTTCTTGAGATCTTATATTGATACATTAACATACTTTAAAACGTTTTTATTTATTCTCTTGAAATTTTCTTCTACGAGTTTTTTTTTGTCAGGTCACGGATGACAGCAGTTGCAAGAGCGGTTTGCCAGTTAATTTAATGTTTGTTGACAACCCTGCATCCTTGACCTTTATGTCACATTCTTGCAGTCGAGCTTATAGAGATGGATACATGGGTGTAGTGTTGCTCGACATTTTGCAATGAATTCTGCTCAAACCGAAGATAGAGGCTGTCTTCATATTGACTTCAAAGTGAAGAACAACAATAAAAGTTCGATTGCTCGGTTTAATCATGTATTCGTGGAGACTTTGTCTAATGTGCCTTTACTCCATACCCTTTCCTTATTAATTTATGACATCCAAGGTTTTTCAATTCATCAAAATGTATTATGTAATTGTAAATTGACAAAAAGTGGCAGAAGCCCTATGATTAATGGTCTGTCCGTCCGTCTGTCCAAAGCAATACTGTCCTGACAATAACTTTTCTCTCCTATGTTATAAGCCTTTGATAACCTCAAGACGACGTTTACGTACCATGGTCACATTCTTGCTTTTTCAATGATTAAGTTGTGTCCGACTATACTTTTCTTTCTCTTGAGGTAGGCTTTCGATATTTCGTATGTGGATAGATCACCTCAAGGCGATGTGTCGCTTACCATGTTTGTTGATCGTTGACCTCAAGGTCACATTCTGCTTTTTTTTTAATGACAAAGTCATGTCCTGGCTATAAGGTATGTCAATCCCTCGAAAATTTCGTAATACAGTTGCAATTTGAATGTGTCCTGCCAAAACATGACTTTGCAGCTTTTGACTTGAAACATTTGATGAAAATGCGACTTCCGGGTTCCATTTATGTAAATGGAAGTTTCAACACTTAATGAGATCCTATAATTTGTCTCTTTTTTAATATGTGGTATGTGGATATACATCTCTCAATGCGACATGTCCCATACCGTGGATTGTGACCTTTGACCTTTAGGTCACATTCTTGCAGTCTGGCCTAAAGAGGTGATACCAACTCACTGAAATTTAATTTACTTTATCTGCAGTCAAGATAAAAATTTAAGAAGAATAACACTGTGGTCTCCCTCAGAACTTAAAGAGCATTGATAAAAGTTTGATTGAGGTCATTGTGGTCTGTCATATCCATGTGGTATGGAATTTCTTTTGACTATTTTTCAAATTGCTTAATGATATCCTAACTTACCCCAGCCACTAATTTTTTTACTTGTTAAACCCAGCAAATACTGTTCCCATTCTTATAAAAAGGCTGTGCATTGTATCACCGTATAGCAGAATTGATAGAGGTTCATATAAGCACAAGTTTTCATCTCCACTGACTTGTAAAACATACTCTCCTTTAATATTGTCTGAAAAAAAAACATTATATCTGAAAATAAAGACAGAAGAGTTTTTGTTTTGCCTTTTGAAACATGTCCATACAAAGTAATTAGCAGCATAAACTTACATTGTAGGAGGTTTCGCTCTTCATGTTCTGTTAATTCTGCCCCAGATTTTCATACTCCAGACTTTATCCATTGAAAAACATTACAACTCTGACCATGGACCCCGGTTTCTCATCATTCTATATATCTTTATGAGCATTTTGTTAAAATTCCAGTAAGTCCTATTTAATCTGTCATTCATTTTTGGCCAAACTAAACCTTCAGAGGATTACTGTTTTTCCTCAAATTTCTTTAATCACTTATAATCTCAAAACGAGATCATCAACCAATCACTTTATCCCCTTAAAATTTTTCTTTTCCATTTTTTCTAACAAAAAACACCTTTTTTTATCGGAAATCTTATACCAGGAACTATAACATGTTAAGCAAGCTTTAGATATTGCCTTTGGGGCATGAAGTAATTTGACCTTGACCTCCTTATTGTTGTACCAATTATGTTGCAGCTATGTTGTTGGCTAATTACTTAAGCAAACATTTTTTTTTAGATTGACATAAAAGATTTCAAAAATATAATTCACACATATGATTATTAAAATAAATTAAATTCAAGGTAGATTGACTGATATGCAATTCAGTACCTCACTCAATTATATGGGTACTTCATGCACACAATTTTTGAAAATTTCATTGTTTTTATTTTTCCCTCTTGAGGAAACCCAAAAATCTACGAGCAAGGAGACTACAAAATTATATATGGCAGTAACTGCTTGTGGTACATCAATGATTTGTTATGTGGTTTGGTCTTAGTAGTACATGGCACCAAAAGTGTTCATCTTATTAAGAACTACAATTTCTATATGTGTCTGGCAGGTGCGCATCTTATCCAATACTACAACAAAATTAAATCCCTGAATTTAATATATTTGTACCGTTTACAAATCTAAAAGGCTGCCACTGGGGAATACAGTTGACAATGCAACTCTATGGGAAAATGTTTTTTATTCTTCAAAAACCGTTTCTTACAATCAAATTGATATTAACTAGGCATTTTAATGTTACAGTAATCTACAAAATAACCGATTTTACTACCAATTGGCTGTCGCCTCAGGTTTATCTTGTACCCTTGTAGGAAAATATTATTTGATCAATAGCAAATGTGAGCGTAACAGGAGCATCTGGTTTTCTGATTAGGTCATTTTCTCAGTTACTTTTTACTGGTAGTTCAATATCTAGTATGCGGATTGGTCTTGTCTGCTATATGGGTTTTTAAATGTATCTGCGCTTGTTAGTCATTAACATTTTAAGGAAATTTACTTAGGTTGAAAGTTGAGTCAAAATCAAGGATTTCAAACTTATACACCTCTACAAATTGTGCATTAATATTGTGCATCCAGACTATATGCAATAATTCTAAAACAAAACAAGAGCTGTCGCCGAATGGCAGCCAGTAATACCCCCGCTCATTGAACACTGAATCAATATGGAAAGTGCAAATTTAAGTGTGTGCGGATACAATACAGGTGTGGACACAGATCAAGTGTGGACACAAACAAGTATGGACCAAAAATTTTCAATAAATTGGTATAATGGGAAAAATTGATGAAGTCAAACAGGAAGTAGATGGGTGACAGATTTGAAAAGGGGAGACACGGTACAACTCATCATACTTAAGCTTCAGACCAAATATCAAATCATTACTACATACACAAGCTGAGAAACCCTCGACGAAAATTTTCAATATATGGCTATAATGGGAAAAATCAAAGTGTTCGTCAAACAGGAAGTAGATTAGTGACGGATTTCTAAAGGGGAGACACGGTACAACTCATTATACTTAAGCTTCAGACCAAATATCAAATCTTACTACGTACACAAGCTGAGAAATCCTTGACGAAAATTTTCAATATATGGCTATAATGGGAAAAATCTAAGTTTTCGTCAAACAGGAAGTAGATGAGTGATGAGTGACAGACTCGAAAATGGGAGACACAGTACAACTCATCATACTTAAGCTTCAGACCAAATATCAAATCATTACTACATACACAAGCTGCGAAATCCTTGACGAAAGATGTTCCGGACGGACAGATGGACAGACGGACAAGGGTAAAACAGTATACCCCCTCTCCTTCGGAGCGGGGGTATAATTAAATCTCTTAGAATATAAAAATGTTCATGCCAGTATGGTGCCACATATCAAAATCAACATCTCGGTGCATCTTGTTTGCACCAAAAACAATTTCAAAAATTTGAAAGTTAACTGCACATTTTCAGCATATATGCAAAATCTATAGCAAAATTAAAATTCCAAATCAGAGAAAGTAGGGGGATTCATGGCGCTAGAAAGATAGACGGATAAGACCAATAACAATATCCCCATACTTTTGTTTTAAAGTGAATGGATAGTAATAATAATTATATATTACTCGTACATGATTAGGGCTATCCCAATCCATAGAGTTGCAATTCAGCATATGCTTTTTTTATAACCCCTACAACGAAGTGGTGAGTGAATTGGAATCATCTTCATGTCTATCCATCCATAGACATTTTTTTGTTCAGAACTAATCTCAAAAACCCTCCCAAGATTTCTCTATCAAATTTTGAATGCATGTTAGTAACCATAAGAACATGTGCATGCCATATTTTAGATTTATTTATCCTTTTTTTTTTACAAGTAATAGCATTTTTAATCTCAGACCCTTTCACAAATCTCTTTCAAATTTTGTCAAAATGTTAATCATAGGAATATGTGATACAGACTGAATCGTCAAATTTTTATAAAGTTATTTCACATTGATATTTTTGTACTTGAGTTTCCATATGATTGTTATGGTAAAGTGCTTATCTCAGACACCCTTTAAAATTTCTCTTGCAAATTTTGCATGCATATTACTAACCATAAAAACTTGTTCATGTTGTATTTTCAGATTAATTCAACCAATTCTTTTAAAAACTTATCTGGCATTTAACTGGCCGCCGTTTAGCAACAGCTCTAGTTATTGCTACCAAGTAGAGATGTTAACGAGTACTCGAGTATCGCTTGGACGTACTGACTATCGATGAGTAAAATCTGTCCTTTAGTCCTCTGTTTTCTGTTTATACGTATGTCACTTCTTTATGTGGTCTAGCTATAAGAAAAATGCATTCCATCACAGTTGCGCTTTTATATTTGAACCGTTAAAATGCCGTCTGCCGTATTTCAAACATGTTTCTGATGAAAAAGAAATGTCAGATGTAAATTTTTGCGGGTTTCCTAGTAACAAAATTATGGACTTTCTCTACAAATAATGACCATAACTTTTATGAACATTTTTTTAATCTCCAGTTAAGGTAATGATCTGTATTGATATGTAAGCAATTAAAATTAAGAGCAGTTTTATTAAATACTGATCACAGTTGTTGATCATGAATAAAAATTAATATGTACCTGAGATAAAATCAAAATTTCTACTAAATATTTTTATGTAATTATTGGTGCATGTGTTATTGGCATTATTATAGAACTTCTTCTCGAGCGAGTACTTGCTGCTCGGAAAAAACTTTCAAGTAATGGAGTATTAAATCTTGTCCGATTTGACATAACTACTACCAAGTCATCTTTAAAAAAATGTATCTTACTATGTCCACAGTTATTTTGTGTAGGCACTTGTACATTCATACCCTTGTTCAAACTACTGTGGTCATTGTGCTGAGCTTCGCATAGTCATTTATTGCCATTTAGATTGATAAAATTCATAAGATTCAAGTTGTACTCGATTTGGAAAGTACAAGACCGTGCTGAATGCTAGAAAAATCCTTAAAAAGTTGTAAATGTAATAAGATTACACATCACCATACAATCCCAGTACTTTATGTCGAAGAATTACATCTTCGGTCTTTAGTTTGGTCTGATTTGGTTGTTGTACATGTTGACCAAGTAGTTTTGAAAATCCATTGCAAATGTTAATGCCAGATTTAGACATTATGTCTAAAACCATCTCACATGAGTCGTTGTGGGAATTTCTAAAAAATAAAATAATACTTTGAATTTTTATGCCCCGCACATGAATTTGCAAGGGACCTATGAATTTTCTGACCATCTGTACGTCCCAATATCAAGTTTTTTCAGGTCTATATTATTGTTCATCTTTCGTAATGTGATCTATAATAATCATGGTATTTTGCTTGTTCATCCGTCTGAGTACATATTTTGTGACAATACCTTCCAGACTTGTTAATAGAATACAATGAAATTTTCTGAAAACCTTCAATACATAATGCCTTTGTGCCCCAGCCATTTTGAATTTAGAATCTTATGATATTATGGGCTCTCTCATATTAAATCATTCACAATTATCATTAAATTGTGGTATCTTCTTTGTGGCTACAACTCTTTCTATACTACTTCGTGAAAAGTTTAACAATGTTCAGTGTATTTGGCCATTGTGCATCAGTTTTTTTAGCGCACCTGGCTATTCCAGCATGATCTTTTGGCGTCCGTCCATCATTAGTTCAATTTCAAAAATCTTTCCTCTGAAACCACTGGGCCAAATGGAACCAAAACTTCAACTGAATCAACACTAGATATCTAGTTACAAATTTGTTATTTACTATCTCCAAGATCAAACAAAATGACTGCCGTTGCTAAAAACAGAGCATAGCACAGATTGGAATTTTTGGCAAATAACTCCAAAACCGTTGAAGATATCAAAAATCCCACCCTGCAATTTTGACGAAAATCTGATGTCCCATTTTAGAGTTATTACCCTTTCTTTGTAAGATTTTCAAAATTTTTATATTTTTTCTATTAAAAGAGGTATAACAGATAGAGGTTAAGTTAATATTGCAAAAATGTTAAGCATATCAGGATCTACCCATCTGGAAATTTTGAAGACAATCTAAATACCTAAGTAGGAATAATTGGCCTTTATTAGTCAATTTTTGTGATTTTACATATTTTGTCTTATAAGTTTATTTGCCAAGTTGATCAGCATATCAAGATCTACCCACCTGAAAACTTTGAAGAAAACCCAAGTACCTATATAGGAGTTATTGCCCTTTATTGGTCAAATTTTTCGTGATTTTACACCTTTTGTCTTATATTTGAAAAAAAAAAATTGAAATAGAGGTCAAGTTTAAATTGTAAAACTGTTAAGCAAGTGAAGGACTACATTTTATCTTTTATGGTTTAGTTGTCCGACGTCCTCTAAGGTGGCCACCAGCGGGCCACATTTTCTTAGAATTCATTCTAAAAAACTATCGGGCCAATTGGAAGCAACCTTGGTCGGAATGGTCTTCAGTTGGCCCCATTGAAAAATTTGTCCGGCAAATACGCATCACATCCAAGATGGCCACCAGCGAAGATCATATTTCAACATTTGACCCTATGGGAAAACATTCAAAGATCTCTGAAACAACAAAACTAATTACTTGGTCACACTTCATCCAAGATGGTAGCCAGGGGGGACTTAGTTTAACAACGTACTCTACGGGAAACACATTAAAAGATCTTCTCCCCTGAAACTATTTGGAATTAAACCTGGTCACAATAGTTCTTTGTTGGCCCCTTTGAAAAATGTGTCTGCATCACAACCAAGTTGGCCGCCAGCCTGGAACATAGTTTAACATTAGACATGTTAGAGCAGATGGGAAAGCATTTACGAAATATTTTTTCTCTGAAAAAAACAAAGCCAATTGGATTCAAACACAATAGTCCTTTGGTGGTCCCCTTTGAAATATGCTT
>MJUU01032421.1:106366-117606 GCA_002080025.1 Modiolus philippinarum
GTCTTGTGTTTGGTGTTCGGAAAAATTCAAAATATCATGTAATTTGATTGAACAAGGTTTAATCTGTGGAGCAGAATGTAATGAGTTACTTGTAGAAAGGGTATGATCTGAAAGTGACTCCTGAGAATCTGTCAAAGTTGAAACTGAACTACTCTGGACACCTAAATTTCCCAATGAACCCTTGTCCGTAGCTTCATCGGTAAGGGACCTTTTTAACCCGGGAGACGTCCCAGCCGGTATAAGTTCCTTTAGTTTCTCTATTCTCATGGCTAAAGTAATACTTAGCTACTGAGCGGATGATATCCTCGGGGACGAACCGTCCACCAGCAGAGATATCGGCCCAGTGGTACAAAACAACGGCAATAGAATACCGAAGGAACAAAGCACAAGATTACACAAATCAAAGTCCAGAAAAAAGGCAAAAGCAAGAACACCAAAAAGACGGAACACCAAAGACACCACATGCCTACAAAACACACGAACATTACATATACAACACAAAAAACTAAAGCACTAACAGTGTGAACTCTTAATAAACCAGAGTGACATCAGGTGCCCCGGAAGGGTAAGCATGTCCTGCTCTGTGCAACAGCACCCGTCACACTGTCAGTGGGTCAATCCAGGGTAAAGTCAAATGTCAAGAATCTAGCTGAAAATGTCAGTTTTTATTTGTGACNCTGACATTTCATATCTATCTATGATGTCGTGGTGACGGCCATAGAATTTCTGAAGGGACGAAAGTAACAAAGGCTGAACATATCCCTGACTCAGCAGTTTTTGTGACAGTGCTTTTGCTCTTTCCACAAAGTCACTGTATGTACTGCACGCTCTACAGTAACGAATTAATTATGAAATATATACTCCATATGCTGGGGATGCAGGTATATTGCTGCAGAGAAAGGGAAAGTCAAAATCATCACGTTTGTCATATAATCTAGATTTCAGACGTCCATGTTCGTCAATGTATAACAGAAGGTCAAGGTATGAAGCAGATTCGGGTGTATCGGTAGTCTCTTTAATTTCAAGTTCATTGGGGTAGGTACGATTAACAATTCTTTAATTTGGGTCTGTCTTGCTTATAGGCTTTATAGTTCACAGTTGATTCGTTACTCGATAATTAACACCAATTATGCAGACTTTCTAATTAGGCATAGTGTTATCTCCCGTGATCGGCTTATTAATCAAGGCTTCAAAAATTCCGTCTAATAAGATCATTTAAAAAGTTCTTTACTAAATATCAGTCCGTTGTGGAAAAATTTGAAGTTTCGGTCCCAACTCTGATTCAAGATTTTTTTACATAGTCATGTGAGCAGCATTTCCTTTCACTGTCTTTCACCTGCTGTTCGGTTGTAACAGGGAAATTCCTGGCATTTTTTCAGGTGGTAATACACCTTTCAGATTACAGCTCAGGACAGGTATGTTTCGGAATTTTTGTTATCACCGCCATTTAAATATTACATGTGTTTTGCTAAATTTTCTTCCAAAATGCTTTAATTTGGTCTACACTGACGAAGCCAGAAATAATAACCTTTTCATTATCGAGAGGATGTGAAACAGGGTCTTATTTCTTTACTTAAGCATTCCCTGAGGGTTCTTTATTCTAACTTTTATTCAGTGTAAATAGTTGGATAACTATCAGAATATATCATGTTTGTCCTCATTATTGTGGGACAATAATTTACTGCTGAATGTTGTAGTTATATTTCAGTATCTTCGCACGTATTGGTGCGTGTCTAAGTCAATACGTTTTACACGTGGGAACATTGTTTGTTTCCAGATGACAAATATATTATTTAGAAATCAAATTATTGGATGTTACAAGACACGTAAATTGTTTCACAGGGTTGTTATTTCAATAATTCTGCACCTTTATTATTTAATATTACCCATTTTCTCTGTTCATATTTGGATTTCGGAATGTGTTTTGACAAAACAAGACAATTAAATTTGATGTATATTCAGTCTGGAACAATTTTATGACAATATTGTCACTTCCTGTTGTTTAAGCTTGTATGATTGCAGTAGAAGTTCTACTAAAATCAAACAAATGATCTGATGGTTAAACTGTTTATGACATGTTGTCATATGTCGGTAATGTTTGTTATGGACTGACCATAAAATTGCAGGGGTGGCTATAGTTTTGTACTAGTAAGGGAAACATTCATTTTGGCGCTTTTTTTATTTAAAGACTTATTTTTTCCTATAAAAGTGAATCAAAATATTTTAAATAAAAGTGTACAGATTTGTTTTATATTTTTATTACATGAGAAAAATTTTGTAGTACATCTGTTAAGGCATTTCAGTTTAAACAACCATAAATGAATCGACAAAAAACATAAGGATGATATCAAAATATCAAAATAACTATACTACCTGCATAAGAGGACATGCTGTCTATGTCTTATTATGATTTCTGTCTCACTACTGACAAACTGAAAAGCCACCAGTAGATTGTTCCGGTAGAATTCATAATGATGAGGTTCAGTATGACGAGAACAATTTATCGCGCTTTGTTGAGTTGGTTGTGTTACCTCATTTTGGCTTTAATGTTTCATTTATTGTGAGATTCATATGTACTGGTTTTCTTATCATTTAAGTGTTGGTGTTCAACTGACATTTATATTTTTCCCATTTGAAAGAAGTACACAAGCTCATCCTAATCGCAAACTCTAGCCACAAACACCTGAAATATACTTATAAAATACACAAAGTCTAAACAAACAAAAATGAGCTTAATGGGACTTTTGATGTAAAACAATTCAAGTATCTTAAGAGAAGGAAATCCACCTTTAAAACGGGCGTCTTGGTGCATTCATAGGAAGCGAAATTATTCGCCACATTACATGTACAAATACAAAAGAGATTCGACTGATGCCAATAAGAGACTTCAAGAAATGTTGATACTGAAAATATAAACAGACGACATTTACTACAGGACAATAACAAACAAACAAGGACTATTTGTAACCAAATACAATCGGATAGCTAGAATACTGACAAAAATCAGATTTTCGATTATGTATTCAAAAGCTAGAAAGGACCATTACATACTTTATGTTAAGACTTATCATCATGTAAAATTTTATAAATATAGCTTTCAACATCTTTGCTTGGTGAAACTTTAAAAGTTAGTGATGCTTAACTTTTGGCGGACTGTATATATATTGCTGAAATCAAACATTTTGAACCCCCCTTTCAAAAAGAAATTTGGGCAGGGGTTCCCAATATAGTAGTTAATAATATTGCTGAAATCATAAAAAAAATATGAAGCAGAATACTTTTTTTCTAAGATTTCAAATTTCTTGTATGGTTTCCATGGTAACTAAGGACTATTTGTAACCAAATACAATCGGATAGTTAGAATACTGACAAAGTCAGAAAGGGTCCCGCCCCTTTTTTTGTCACAAAAACCTGTTTGCTGAATTTCACGGAAATCATAAAACAATTTTTTAGGAAAAAGATAAAAAACAAAATTCTAAGTTATTGTAAATTTAGTTTCTGTATAAGGCTGTTTTGACAACTTATGTCTCATCTGTTCAGATCAAATCAAAACATTTAAAAAATATATGAAAGTCATTTCAAGTTATTATACGACAGAGCTCATTCTCAAAATATGATTTTTTTTTCATATATAAACTAAGTTTTTCCCCAAAAAATGTTTTATGATTCTCCTCTAAATCATTAGGGACATTTTATCACGTCCAACATTGTGCATAAAACGCATAAAAACTGTGAAGGTCATTTCAAGTGATCATACAACATGGAGCTTATTCTCAAAATATGCTGTTTTTCATATAAAAATTAAGTTTTTCCCTAAAAACTATTTTCGAATTTTCCTCGAAAACAAGACCAACCTTGTGTGTCAAAATCATATGAATCCCTGAAGGCAATCTTAATTTATTGTACGACATAGAGCTAATTCTAAAAATATGCTGTTTTTCATATAAAAACTAATTTTTTTCCCAAAAATTGTTTTCAGATTGGTATCAAAAACACAAGGAAGATTCCTTTGATCAAGACCAACCTTGTGTATAAAAATCATATAAATCCCTGAAGGCAATCTTGATTTATTGTATAACATTGAGACAACGGCAGTAGAATACCGAAGGAACAAAGGGGTGAAATTCACAAAAATCGAAGTCCAAAGACAGGGCAAAAACGAGAACACAGAAAACAATGACGTTAGACACAAAAACAATGACGTCAGACAGACACAAAGCACAGAACCAGAAACCACAGCATTCAGAACAAAGGCACTCACAGTGTGAACTCCAGTGAAACTGAGAGTGACATCAGGTGCTCCGGAAGGGTAAGCATGTCCTGCTCTGTTAACAGCACCCGTCACACGGTAAGTGAGGCATTTATATTTTTGAAAGATCTGTTAGGTTGCTGATTGGTTAATGTCTTTTGCTAACCCTGAGACAAAACCAATTAAAAATCATTGAGCTAATTCTCAAAATATGCACTTTTCATATAAAAACTTAAGTTTTTCCCTCAAAATTGTTTTCAGATTTAAACTAAACAGAGCTTCCTTTGGTCAAGGTCAGCTTAATATTATAAAAACCCTTGAAGGCAATCTTATTTTATCACACAACATAAAGCTAATTCTAAAAATATGCACTTTTTCATATAAAACATGATAAAAACAAAGTTTTTTCAAAAATCATTTTCCGATTTTCCTCCAAAAAGAAAGGGAGCTTCCTTTGGTCAAGTTCAATCTTGAGTATCAAAATCATTAAAATCCCTGAAAGCAATCTCAAGTTATCGTACGACATACAGCTAATTCTCAAAATATGCTTTTTTCATATAAACACAAAATTTTTTTCCCAAAAATTTCCGATTTGCCTCAAAAACGAAAAGGAGCTTCCTTTGGTCAAGTTCAACTTTGAGTAAAAAAATCATGAAAATCGGTGTAGGCAATCTCGAGTTATCGCACAACATAGAAAACGCTGACGGACAGGCTGATTACTATAGGGCGCCGCCATTTCATGGCGGGGCCCAATCAATATTAGTATAAAGTATATAGTATATTTATAGTAATATTCCGTAATGTTTTTCATATTGGCATTGTTATATATCCGAGGTAAGCCATATTGGCCTGAGGCGCACGCCGAAGGCCAATGTAACTTACCGAGGATCTATAACTATGCAAATATGAAAAACATTACACAATGATACCTTTATTAATTAACTTCATTTCCATTAATCATATCAATTGCTTTTCAGTAATTCTTTACTTTTTATTTTAAAACACATTGCGTCCTGTCAGACGACAATTTACGTACAACTGGCTTAGTATAATGTTTTCATAACCAGAGACGATAATTCAAGAGAAGTTCTGATAAATCCCATATTGGACTAGGCCAATATTGGAAAATCCATATTGGCATACTTTTGTTATTCGTATTAAAATGGCAGTTTTAAACATATTCAGTTAATCAATAATATATAATATAATCTAATGAATAATTTTGATGTTTTTTTACCTGCGTCACCAACGGTGACAGCAGGTCTAGGAGCCGCTCGACTCCGTCCGTCCGTCACGCTTTGGGGTATCAAGTTTGTGTATTTTGAAACTCGGACACCTTTAACCGGATACTTTTGAAACTTTGCACAGTTGTTCTGGACACATTGAAGATGTGCACCTCCTCTTTTGGTGAGATTGAATGTAAATTATCAAATTTATCCATTGTTGAACTTGGTCATTTTTTCATCAAATTTTAACATTACAGTACTGAGTTTGTTTAATCTGAAACTCTGACACCTTATATCTGATGCTTTTGAAACTTTCCACAGTGGTTCTGGACACATTGAAGATGTGCACCTCTTCTTTTTTTTGGTGAGATTTGGATAAAAATTGTGGAATTTATTTATTATTGAACTTCGTCATTTTTTCATCAAATTTGACCATTACAGTACTGAGCTTGTGTAATCTGAAACTCTGACACCTTATACCTGATGCTTTTGAAACATTGCACAGTTGCTCTGGACACAATGAAGATGTGCACCTTGGGCATATTTGTATAAAAAAATTTCGAATTTATACATTGCTGAACTATTTTTTCATCAAATTTTAGTATTACGGTACTGAGTTTGTGTAATCTGAAACATTCACATTTCTGACTAAATACCTCCGAAAGTTTGCACTGTTGTTTGAACATGATGTGAACCTCCCCTTTTTTAAGAAATGTCAAATTTATCTATTATTGAACTTGTACTTTATTTTATCATATTATATCATCATGGTACTCAATTTTTCTCCAGATACTAGTACGTTGCAGAGTTTTGACCGCATTGATCATGCGCATCTATTCTTGAACTTTTGCAGTGGTTTCTCATATTTTCTCATAAAGATTCAAAGTATGTGTTTATTTGAAACTAATGTATGGTTTTCATCTTTGCTGAAGTGATGTGGACTATTTTCATTTTATGCTTTGTTCAACTTTGTACATTTAGTTTTGTTTTTTTCTTCTTTCTTTTTTCTATTACAGTAATAGGGTTGAACTTAATATAATCTCCATTAAAACTTGCATTTTGAAGAATGTTTTGGTAATAAGGTAAATGAATACTTGTTTGAATTGGTAAACGTATATATGACATTCAGAAAGGTTGAAGAAAAAAAAAACACACTTTCTCAGATGAACATGAGTGACGGTGACGCAGGTCCAGACATGTAATTGGTCTTGTTTAATTTACGATAAGAGTGGAACAATAGTGTTGGTCTGCCCATTAAACATAATTCGATGTTCCCGTCTCAATCGGAAGTGATTTACTAAAAGCAAAAATCATTAATTATAAGCATTAGTTTTTGCAAAGTGTCAGTGGTAGATATCTATGATAGAATCATGCAGTTATTTATGAAAAAATGTTTTGCTCCCACATGTCACGTGCATAGTAGCACTTCTATGTATGACGTCGCTTTGTATTTTTATCGTCTTTCCCTGTGCCTATCTCAGCCTTCAGAACACTTTCGCTAAAGCCATATCCGGTTGACCCGAACTTATCAACAGGCTGACCTGGACTTATCAAGGAAGTTCTCCTAAAGTTTGACAAGCAACATCCTCTTTTTCCGTTTCGCAAGAAATAAATCTTAATTAGATAAAGAATCTACTACATTTTCTGTTTTCAATTTTGTAAACAAATTACAGTCACCAATACGCAAAAATACAAACGAGACGTTTGAAAAAATACCATGTATCTGGGGGGCGAGGGGGGTGGGGACTTCGTCTCGTGTCCATTTACTCCATATCCTACTTTTGTTTAAAGTTTAGTCGAACATAAAATATTATGAAATGAAATTCAGTGACATAACCTGTAAAATAAAAGAGACAGACCACTGATGCGATTACCTGCTTTTAAAAAATAACAAGACGAAATATTATAAGAGGAGGGTTATTATTTAATAACCAAAAGGATATTAGAAAGCCTTTATATATAGTATAAACTTACTATAAATGAAGCTATACAGCCCAAATCAGGCAACATAACACTACTTAACATATTAACCTAATACATTTTTACCTGACCTCATCATACTGCACATCATCTTTATGAATCATTACGAAACAATACGTGTGATGATTTATGAGTTTGGTAGTACTGATAAAGGACTCTGATTTTTATTGCAAACAAAATGTTTTTTTTCTGCAATTACACACAAAAAAATCTAATTTAATTTTGCTAGTAAGAAACAATGAAAGGATATAAAGTATATGTACGAGACAAAGTCTCTACAAATACATTGTTGAACTAATCAATGGAACAACGCTTTTATTGTTATTGCTGTTCCTCATCTTGAAATCACCATAAGAACAATTAGCTTAGTAAGTTCAAGACGACACCGGTTTGAGCGGAACCCATTGATTGGTGTTGGCTACATCTTTTTTCATGGATGCGGGATCGAAAAAAAACTTGCAAAGTCTGTCAAGTTACAATTTCTGTCGCCCGTTGTCCAACAAAAGACTGAGAGAAATACACTGCAACATGTACACAACCACAGACCACTCATCGAGTAAATCACAAGAAAACTTGACATTATAAAATACTTAGATTTTGGCATTGCAAAGGTTTCAAAGCACCAATTTAGAGAATCATAGTTTAGCACATATGTCAAAAAAGCCCCTTTAGAATTAAATATAAATTTGAATTCTTGCACCTTAACAAATATATGTCGGAATAAAAAAAAAGATACATCTGTTGTAACTTCGGTATTTAGTTATTTGTAATATTGATATATCGGGCTTAATTTGAGACCAATTTTCATTGATTAGAATGAATCATAGGGATTTTCCGAAATATTATATATGTGCAATTTTCATACGTGATAAGGTATATTTAAAGATATGCTTTCACCACCTTCGGAACGCTTGGAGGGCTTTAAATATATGCTGAATTTTATATGATGTTGACGAGATATGCACCTTTCATAAAAACATGGTTTCATTCATGTTAAACTTGAAAAAAATTGTGCAGACAAATTTAAATATAGGGATATTCAGTTGAAAATGTTAAAGAATTGAATTGGTGTTTCTAACCTTAACAAAAAATGCGAGAAAAATTTGAAAAATGTCATAAAAAGTTGTTTATAGCCTAATTTGATGCATAACATGTATTTATGATGAATTTGAGGTAGAAATTGAAATCCAGTTGGTGCCACAATATAAGCCTGTAAAATGTAGGTAAATTTTCGGTATTTTGACACTGAAATCCCGCTTTTATTTTCACGGCTTAACTGTGTAAATAAGGTTTAAAATATCAAATGTAGACTGGTTTTACACAGAAATATGTCACGTTTTGGATATATCTTCAATGTTTACAAATTTCATGTCTTCTGTGTATTGAACAAAAGCGACAACCCTGACCTGCGTAATATAAAAATCTGTCTGATTTGTATACAATGATTTTTTTAAACAAGAATAGTGCTTATATATGCAATTTAATGTGAACATGAACCTCAAAAAAGTATGGTATTCTTCTAACGAAACATTGTAAAATTGTCACTTTAGGATCCACAGTGTCAAATTTGGTGCAAAGTCAAAATGTTTTCATCTGATTTTAACCAGTATTCCGGGCTTTCCCGCTAGCTCACTAACCCAATATTCTTCAGAAGCTCAAAAATGAACAAAACTGGTTTTTTTCTTCGTCACTTTGACCCTTTTGCATCAATTTCCGCATTTAAAATGCTATTTGTATGACTACAACCAAACTTAAGACCATTTCAAGTGCAAAAATTTACATAAGAAAAACCTCAAATTGTGGGAATGGTGCAGTTTATTTCTCTTAGTCCTTTGTAGCATAATTTAATAATTTTAAAGGCAGCTTTGTACATTTGCAGCATTGTTTATTTCTCTATTAAGCAATTTTAGATTCATTCTTACATAAAAAGATTTTTTTTTTGGTTTTGTGTTAATTTTAACATCTTTTAGTGATCATGATTAATCAAAGCACTAAAAACACTTAATCTGTGACTTTTTGAATAGTGATGCAAAGGGGGGAAAAATATTTGAAAAAGGATGATATTTTCTTCATACAATTCGGAAAATGACTAAAAACATGATAACGTGCAGCAGTTACACTTGGTGTGTTTAAATATCCTGTTAAATTCAGCAAATCAGAGTTTAGAATATTGTGAAAATAGCCTTTTTAGAATCTAAATATAAATCTAAATTCAGGCACCTTTATAAATATATGTCGGAATGAAATACATGATACACCTGTTGGAACATTAATATAATATAATAATAACTTTATTTAGATACTACCCCTTTAAATCGGGGGCAGTCAACAGCGGGTTACTGCGGACTGCGTCTACATAATAAGTATATACATATATATACACAATTTACAATCAATAGTGTTAAAAGTTGTAGAACTACGAAAGCCGGAAGGGGACTTCCGAATTCCGACTTCTGACTTCTTACTTCTAACTTCTTACTTCTACTTCGATGTTGTAATTCGGAAAGGTAGTCTGTCCGAATTTCAACATCGACTTTGGCATTTACTTTTGTCAATTGTCAGAACTAAAAGTTCATAGTTTATGACTAATGGCGAAAGCAATAAAAATTATAGATTGAATGGCGTTTAACGTCCTACTTTTAATATTTCAGCCAAAATCCAAGACGAGAACAGGTTTATAATAACATGATTTATTTGGGAAAGGGAAGAACACTGGGAGGGGAGAATTCTGATTGCCACTGGTAAAAGAGGATTAAGGGGGAGTGAGCCTTGCAACCAGTTGTCTTCAAACTACAGGACTGTTGCAAGGACGTGAACGGTCTTGTTTTTTATGTGTAATAAGCGATGTGTTTTATTTGTATTATGTCTGATAAAAATAACGGGTAAATGTATTACTTATTCAAATTGCAGATACAGCAAATCGTGTTAAACTTAGCATTAGCAACACACACACACACCCTTTAAAGTTGTTGAGTAATACTCTTTTACACGATTTAGCTTGTATTGTAAAGCTCTTTTGATTTAGGCAAGTATGATAACAAAGTTAGATTGGATGCTTTGGAACGTACCCGCTTGCTGGATTTAAACACAGACCCCTGTCAGACATTGTAGTGTTTAGTCAACTGCTGTAATCATACCTTTAAAAGAAACGACATTTATTTTAGAATTAGCATGAACCGAAGTCCACAAACTGTCAGAGTCTTATTTGAAGATTTCCTAGTTCACTTTATCTTGCAGCACGTATTCATTAAAAATATAGGAAGTGCGCAGATGGAACTGAAACGATGTAATTAACAGTCATCCCAAGTATTTTTCGATTGTTTTGTTTTGTTTATTTTATTTATACTTTTTTCTTGTTTTGTTTTGCTTTTGTTTGTTTTTAGTTTTTTTATATTTATTTAGACAATTTCGTACTTCTGGGCATAGGGTATGTATAATTTTTCACATTCTCTATACAATTTTCCCAATTCAACCGTAAAATCTGTCCCATCCTGGAATATAAAGACTTGCAATTATTCATAATGAAGGTATGAACAATACATTTTAATCATCACAGTTTGTTGCTCATTCCATGCTCTACATGCTGTCATAGATCTTCCAAATTTTTTCTCACTTCTTACTTCTAACTTCTAATTTCTTACTCCTTACTTCTAACTTCTTACTTCTTACTCCCAAGTTGCAATCTGGACAGGCAAAGGACATTCAACCCGGTATTTAATAATATCAATACTTTGATTATAAGTAAGACTTTTCATTATATTGATCATAACTTAACAGGACTTTGC
>MJUU01032424.1:0-46135 GCA_002080025.1 Modiolus philippinarum
GTGTTTTTGTCATGTTTTTGTACTGTTTTGTGATGTACATATGTTTTTATGAAATTTTGTATGCTTACTACAAAGGTGTACTGAGTACTTTGCTTTTGAAAGTGCTATACTTGATATCTGATATAAAGATATATAAGACCAGGTTGTAGTAAATATTACATGAGACTCGAGACATATTTCTGTTGATATATCATGTGAGACGAGTACATAAAATAACAGAGTAAATGAACATGAGCTATTTCACATGTTTAAACATTATTTTGTTTGGCCTATTTTCTAAATTAATACAACAGAACACATTATGTTTTAATATATTTATTTATTTATCACTGAGATGAAATATGTGTGATTATTTATATTTTAATACATGTTTACTTGTCTGTGTGTCATTTTGTTGTACATGTAATTTATGTGTGTATTTGTTATTGTAGGGCTATATTTTCCAAGAATATAATAAATACATGTTGACCTGAGATGAGTTTCAATGCTTGCCTACAAACCCCTACTACAAAAACATTCCGTCTCATGCGATCATTAAAGAAGTTTTTTTAATAGATATCGGTCCCTTGTGGAAAAATGTGAAGTTTTGGTCCGAACTCTGATTCAAGATTCTTTTTTTACTTAATACTGGGATGATAATTTCGTTTAACTGTCTACTACCTTTCAATGGCATTGCCGTTGAATTGCTAGCGGACATTACCAGAATGGAGGGGAGGTTTGGCTAGCTATGTAACTGGCTTAACCCACCATTTCCTTTGAAATGCATGTTCAAAGTCAGGACCATTGCGGTCGACAATTTTTCCGGTGGTTTCCATCCGATTTTGCTCTTGACCACTCTTTTTGGTAATTTTATTATTACCCCCATTTAATAGTTTTTTTCTTTGCAGAATAGAAAATATGCAACATCAAAATTAGACAATACAAATAGCATGCATAAAATAAAAAAAAAATCATTACACTGTCTTTTTTAATTACCATATATCTTCGGAAGAGTTAATGGTAGATTGAAATAAGTCACACCCATGCAATCTTTGAATTTGAAAAAAGGCGTATTGAAACATAAACTCCATCGAGGGATTGCCCAATAACGAATAAACAATGAATACCCTTGGAGTAAATGCACAGGAAAAAATTCTCTACAAATACATGGAAATACAAAGAAATAGAACAAATATTTTATCATTAAGTCACCATGAAGCCTCCAGTAATGACTTTCATTCAAACGTCATAGTAAGTCAAAGACAACCCCTAGCACCAGTTTGAGCTGAATCCATTGCAAGATGACGAACAACGTCACCTCTAAGTCAATTTACTCCATGGAGGCGGGATCGTCAACAAACAAAAACGTAACTGTCAAAGTGTCCTAACAATCGATGGCATCCATTGCACGACTAAAAGTCTAACAAAACACAGTAACAACATATTAAAAACCCGCAAGGCACTTATCGCGTCAATTGTGAGAGAACTTGTCATAATAATTTAAAAAGTCATGAGATGTTGGCACTAAAGACAGTTGGTCAGAATATAGTTTTGGAAATACAAAACCCAAAGTGCCAGTATGATAGCTTATACATATGAGAAATAAACCATAACTGATAATATAAAGAACAAACATATGAGTCTTATTCATATGTGCAAAACATGAATGTCGACATAATTAGAGCAAATGAAAGAAAAGTAAAAGCGAATTAAAAAAACAAAATACCAAAGTTGCATAATAACCAGAAATTTCACTATGACTTTTGACCTCGAAAAAGACAATTTCCCAAAAGTCAAATATGAGATGACTACCTTGTATATGTATTACTAATAAAATAATACACACAATTCACAGAAAGACACAATTCTATAATCTTTAGAAGTTTCAGTGTATCTTCATTCTCCATTTATTTGTTATATTCATCGTAAAAAGTAAACATAATACATAATGAATTATTTTGTCGACACATTTTATTAAGTCGTTCAAAGGTTCAGCCAGTAGTAAATTATATAACGACACTGTGTTCATCACAGTGATGCATTCACTTGAAAAAGAAGAGCAACGTCTTTTGAGTTCGCAAACAATAAACGGTTTGTAGAACAATCGTATTGTAGTACTTTTGGATCATTCAGTTTATCTTCACTTCCCACCAGCCGACGTCGGTGTTTTCCATCGGAACTTATAACAACAACACTGCAGAAAGACAAACTAACGACATAAACGTTTCCTCCATTGTCTACAGTAATACCGAGAGGGCATCCAAGAATACTTTCATCTTTGAATTGCCATTTTGTGTTACGATGGAGATCACAACATGTCACGGTATTTGTGTCACAGTTTGTGAAAATTTTCACCATGTTCCTCACAGTATTCTCTTATTTCCAGAATATTTTCAGGTAAGCTGAGGTACTCTGTAATAGGTATAGTTCTGTGTTTCCGTGATATCTTTGATAAACTATGATGTTCTTTACATTCAACACAAAGTCCTCCGTCACATTCCGAACACCAAACTTCTGCAGGTTTATGAACGTGGCGTAGATCACATATACTGCAAACTGGAGTAGAACATGCCATTACACTCTGTAAAAATAATTTCTATGTCAATTCTATTGAGAAAGTCCGTTTGTTATAACTAAATATAATTTTTTAATCAATGACCTGACAAAATACTTTTGACATGTAAAGTGACATTTGCCATTATTTTAAACCACTTCCTCATTTTATTGAATTGATACTTACTTTATTGTTGCTATCTTCAATCTCTGTCGTAAGCCTTTGTTGTACATAAGCCCTGTTGGTGACTTCAAGATGAAGAATTACTAACAATAAAAGCGTTGTTCCGTTGCTTCGTTTTACCATGTATTTGTAGAGACTTTGTCTTATATGTATCTACTCTATATCAAAGATGTACCTTCATGTCTGAGTTTATATGGCTAGTTTGGCCCCTTGCAGATGGTAGTTAGGAGCCCAGTTGTATATTTTACTAGCATAGCGCTATGTATTTAACAATAAATGTCAGAAATTTTTATAGCCATCTAGGCTACTGGTTTATTTTTTTTGTAGCCTAGCCAAAATTTTCGGACCCATGAACCTCAGATCCTGGGTATCTTCTTTCCTGCTCATATCCCTTCATTGCTTATTGTCACTCAATGGGTATGGCACTTATGAAGTGGATTTTGGATGAAAATGTCATTGTGATAGGTACGTAAATCAACAACTTTTATGGCCCCCGGGAAACATTTGTTTTGGGTGCTATTAGAGTTACTTCCCTTACAATCGTCAGAAAGTTTGCCAATTTGGAAGAAAAAAGTAGCAGTTTAGTCGTATTATGTTCATGAGACGACTGTATAGCCTGACTGAGGCTAAACAAATAGATTTCATTTGGGTGATCAAATTAAAGATAACATCCTTCATAACCCAAGTTCTCACATCAATATCTATTTCTATTCTAATTGGGCAAATTTGACATTTAAAAATGTGGCATGTATAAAAAAAATATGTATTTTCATGTTCTATTGAGGGCAATTGACGCAAAAGGTAAATGTTACTTATATGATACATCTCTATTTCTTTCTTTTTGTTTACGAAATCTAAAGCATAATTATGTGACAAGTGTGAAAGTTCTTGATGTGGATTCATCAAAATTACAATTTATCATTACATTGCAACTAGGGAAAGGTTGACAGGGAGTATAAGGCCCTTACCGCACCTACTCCTTTGCACCAATTGATAATTTTTCGTTTGTGCCGATTCTTAGATTTTAACAAGGTGAAATGTTTTTGGCTATATCTTGATATATCAACTCAAACCGGTTCTAGGGGCCGTCTTGAACTTACTCAGAGGTATGAGTGTTTGTTCTTTGTTGAAGGCCTACTTGTGACTTCAAGATAAAGAACAACAATGAAAGCGTTGTTCCATTTGCTTAATTTAGTATGTTTTTATAGGAATTTGTGCCATGTGCATTGACTCCATAATCCTTTATATGCTCAAAATTATTGGTGCTGCATTAGTTATTTATATATTTATAAAATGCAGAAAGTCGGACATTCCAAGAAATTAAAAAAAAAGCCTGGTATTTATAAGGTTCCATGTCATAAAATTGCAACAGCTATATGGTTAAAGCTTGACATTGTCTAAAAGGCTTTCCATTTAGGTCATATTGGGTATTTATTCTCTATAAGTTTTTTAACATCTTTGATTTTTTGGTCTTCAAAACGTTTAGATTTTATCTGCACTGAAGAAACATAAATTGTTGAAATGCGCATATGCAGAAAATAAATTCACAGTAACTTCGGTATTTAGTTATTTATTAATTGACACAAAGCTTGATGCAATAGCTCTCTTAGTAAATTCACGTCACTATGGATTCTGTTACTTTAACTTAATATGTAGAAAGAATATTTACGCAATTTCTTATAATATTTATCAATTTTATATTATTTTTATGAGCGTTGAGGGTGTTTTACATCCACGAACAACTGCAATTTTGATAACTGACTGGATTAATTTTCTTATAGCTTATATAATATCAAGTTATAAAAATAAAAGTGAACAAAGAAAATCTGCGCAAAAGAAATGTAGATCGGCAAAAATGCAAAACATAGAGATCTTTTTATCCTTACATGAAAACCTCTACATACAACATTTCAATAACATAATAAAAAATAAAAAAAAAAACATTTTAATTGCTTCCTCTTTCACACTGTATGGATAAACACAAATAAGTAAAACTTAAAAAAAAATGATAAAAAAAAATACATGAATGAAATGAAATTTCATTATTAGTTGTTGCATTTAAAAATCGTATACAGATTAGGACGAAGAGTTCTGAATACCAGTGAGAAACCATTTCATCATAAACATATCAAGCAGGGTTTTTTTCTACCAGGAAGTCAGTTTCAAGATCTTTTTCTGCAGAATGTCAAGCAAAAAGGAAAAAAAATGAAATACCTCAGTATAAGAATGTTGTCCTCAGTAACATCTAGCTTTGTTCCCGATAGAGATAAATAACAAAATACCGAAGTTACTGTAAATTTACTCTCTGCATATGGCCAATTTAGTATGTCTCTTTATTGCAGATAAGATCAAATCTTTTGAAATCCAAAGATCGAAAGATGTATAAAAGTAGTAGAGAACAAACAGAAGAATCTAAATTTTAAGCCAAACTGAGCCAAGGACAGATCTATGCATGAGAGAGATACTCCTTAGTTTTAAACAAAATTTTCTAGTTAAAATAATATAAGTTTCCAAATAAAATCGGTTTTCGGACCGGCACTAAAGTACTGGACTACTGGACTGGTGAATACCCTCGGAACTAACAGTCAACCAGCAGTGGCATAAACACAGTGGTTATAATAACAAAATACCGAAGTTAATGTTGATTTACTTTGTGGATTTAAATGTAATATAGGCCTTAGGGCAAAAGATAGCATTTATTATTCTTCTTTCCATGTATTTGGAGTTTTTTTGTCTCATGTTTATTAATCCATACCCTATATTAATTTGTTCGCATATTTTTACATTTTATGATTAGAGTTAGGGTGTAAGGGTTGTTCAGATATGCCATAAGAGACTGTTCAGATATAGCTTCTTACTTGCTGAAAAATGGAGTCATCTTTTGTTTATATTTGGTAATGGAACACAAAGGTTTTTCAATTACTCCATCATTTTCATGTAGAATATACGATTCTGATTACCGGTTTTGTTTATATTTGGTAATAGATCACCAAGAAGTTTTTCAATTCCTTTATTGAAATAAAGTAAAATATACGATTCTGATTAATCTGTTAACCGCTATCAGAGTTTCCACAAGGACATTAATGGCCTTGGATTAAGATGGATGTATGTGCTCCAATGAGGTCAAGTACCAGAATACAATTCTTTTCTTTGAATTTTATACTTTCATGACTGCAATTTTCAGATCGTTTAAGGTGTCGAATGTAAGCTCCTACAAAGAATGGTCTAAAGCTTGTACAAATTGAACACTTGAACTTAAAGGTAAATTGCACAAAAACAAAAAAGGTTGATAACTATCAGGGAGGGCTGTTCAGCTTCCATCATGGTTGTCCTATGATTTATGATATTGTGAGAATTTTATCATTAGCAGTTTAATCTTCTATCATGTCTATATTCTAGTTTCATAAACGATACATATACGATAAAAAAACTTAAAAATTATTTTAAAATCGATCAATCATTGTGCCCTTGAATGTTCTTGAATGTCATGTAAAATTCAACCATATTTTTAAATTTTAAAATGGTGGAATCATGTTTTGTTCGCATTAACAAATTTCACAATACTCGCCCCAATATTGTGATATATACGTAAGTGAAACCCTGCATTTTAGAATGAAATGTTACCTGTGGACTGTTTTAATCTCTTAATTTTTGAAACTGGTTGGTTGTTATATAAAAATCTGTCATTTCCATTTTGAAATTTTTTGATGTATTTTTTTATATATCTTGTTCGATGATTTTTACTGATTTTTTTAATAGTTTGTCGATTCTATTTACTGATAGATCATAAATCAACAATGAAAGGATATTGAGTAAATGTACACGAGACAAAGTCTCTACAAAAACATGGTAGAAGTTGTCAATGGAACAACGCTTTTATTGCTGTTCTTCATTTTGGAGTGACCAAAATTCAATAATGATCTGCTTTTTCAAATTCTTGAAATTGACTGATTTTCTTACGAGGATGAATGCCGGTAAACGTTTTTATTTTGTAATTTATTACCTGGTCCTTTACTTCTGTCTGAGTGTGTTTATTTTCTACGTTGTCGTTGTCATTGTGTGATGGCCTGTATTACCTATTTGCTGTTGCTATTGTTGGATGGCTTGTTTTACCACTTTGCTGTTGTTATTGTCTGATCGGTTGTTCTACTTATTTGTTATTTCTTTTCTCTGATGGTTTGTTTTACCTATTTGGCTGTTGCTTTTGTCTGAGGTTTCGTTTTTACTTCTCTGTTGCTCTGTTGCAGATATTGTCTAATGGCTTGTTTTACCTATTTGTTGTTGCTATAGTCAGTTGGTTCATTTTTAGCTCTTTGCTGTTGCTATAGTCTGTTGGTTCGTTTTTATCTCTTTGATGCTGTTGGCTGTTGGTTCATTTTTACCACTTTGCTGTTACTATTGTTTTATAAGTTGTTTCATCACTTTGCTGTTGCTATTGTTTGATGGGTAGTTTTACCAATTGTTATTCACTGTTTAAAGTGATTTTCGTGTGACAGTATGGACGCACCTTAACCAAATATAGCATCACGCTATCCAGACAACCCCAATAACGGTTTATGACATATTAAAACTAGACAAATACAAACGAATGCTAATCCTCTCCCTAGATGAAACTTTCCAATTTTTTTAATGACCTTTGAAAAAGCAATCGAACAATCGAGTATCCTTGGATATGAGTTTACCCATTATTGTTTGTTAGAACTTGAAAAGGCCGAATCAGGTAAAGCAAATTCTACAAAAATATATTTTCAAGTGCGACTTTCATCTATGTTACCCATCTTTTCAGAAATAAAAGAAAATGTGTCCATGGGACGCGGATGCCTCCGTCAGACAGATATCCGCAAACAGGAACTAGATGTGTGACCGACTTAAAAAGAGAAGACATAGTGCAACTTGTCACACCAGAACTGCAGACCTAATATCATAACTCGATACACAAAGTTGCGCAATTCTCTACAAAAATGTCGGACGTACGTACGGACTGACGGATAAGGTTAAAATTGAATACTCCCGTCTCATAACGGAGGGCATAAAAAGAGAAAACTGTGGATCTTTACCTGTTATCCTCAGTATAGGTATGACGTCGTCATATATCTTCTACTAGGAAGTTTAATTGTCATATGACATAGCACAGATAACACATATACATAGTCCAGGGTAGATACTGCAAGTTTATAACAATATTTATCTTTAACTTAATAATTTCTACGACCTTTAAATAGCAATTGCTGTTCAGTTGTTACTGGACACTACTGCAATGGAAGCTGAGGTTTGAGCGCCATAAAACCGGTTTAACCACAATTTCTTTTGAGATACCTGTATAAAGTCAGGACCATTGCGGTTGACAATTTTTCCGGTGGTTTAGCACCTGCTTTGTCTTTCTGACCTTTGAATTTCAGCTTTTGAAAATTCTGTACGGTTAATTCGTTATTATCTTCATTTTGTATACTGACCAATTAAATATGCACAATTCATAATTTAACATAAGTTGTCGAAATGCGCATATGCAGAATTCAAATTCACAGTAACTTCGGTATTTAGTTATTAAAACCATATATAGAACACAATCAATATACAAAAAAGATTTTTTTTTGGTAACTAAAATTATATGAAGTATGACATCTTTTCATTTTCAATTTCAACCTTATCATATCGGTCTTCAAATTTTCATCTGCACTGACGACACATTAGTTGTCAAAATAGCCATCTGCAGAAACTAAATTTACATAATTATTTAGTAATAGGGCGTGTAAGTCTCGTACAATTTTGGAACTTCCGGGATCAAAACTTGTACCCGGATGTTACATTTTAAACAAAGATATATGACGTTTCAAACAAAAATGTGAACGTCACAATCCTCAGACGTCATGTTTTGGCGGGAAACGTTTTCGAATTGCCTGTTTATCGTGGATTCTCGTGAGTCACATGACGAGACTTACAGACCCTATATCATGTAAATTATGAAACTGGATCCTATCCTACGAAATCTCTGGGAGGGCTTTATAAATCCCCCAATTCGTTGCATTTTGTAACCTTAAAAATACATGAAGCATTCAATCGCCATTAAAATTTTAAAATCAATATGTATCAATTAACAATGAAAGGTAATGGAGTAAATGTACGTGAGACAAAGTCTCTTTAAATACAAATGTACATGGTAGATCCAAGCAATGGACATCTTTTTCATTGATATTCAGTGAACAAATTTTGCATACAACTAGCACGTCAATTGTTCCAAGGGCAATAGGAAGCTGTGATATATTTTTTTCCATTATTGATATCCTAATGGCTAGAAAAAAAATGAAAGGATACGAAGTGAATGTACATGTGATAAAAACGCACACGATACGTAGAAAACTCCATTTTACCAAGGACAGGGCTTAAGAGTCTTGTTAGATTTTTTTTTATTCTAATTTCAAACAAAAGTCATGTATATTCTTGAAAGCATTTCACATATGAATACACGACCACAGTTTCGAATTTTTGCATTTCATTTTTTGTAATATACAAATGTTATTCTGGCCATCTGTTTAAAGTGCTCAAATCTCTTGATCTTATAATATGCCAAGTTTCTTTGCAATTGACTCGCTGAGTGCATTGTGGTTGTTTAAATAATGGGATTAAAATTGGAAAGTCTCTTTGTCGGGCAACGGATGACAGCTATTGTAAGTACACTTTGGCAATTATATTTATGTTTGTTGACGATCACGGGGTGAATAAAGACATGGATCTAGCTTTGTTCGACATCCAGCAATTAATTACGCAAAATTCAGTACTAGGGACCGTCTTGAACTTACTATGAAGAATGAACAAAGCTCGTTGTTGAATTCCTGATGGTGACTTCAAGATGAAGAACAGCAATTAAAGGATTGTTCTATTTTAATCACGTATTTGTAGTGACTTTGTCTCATGTGCATTTACTCCATTTAATTTCGTTGTTTATTTACCGAAAACTGAAAAGAACATGAATGTTTTTTGTATGAGCTGTAGGAAAAACACCCTGCAATTGGGCAAAAACATCAGTTTTCGGTCCTCAGATCCATAACAAATAGTCCAATGAATTAGGTCCAAATCAGCTTTCTGTTACGGTCTCAGGGTCATAAGATACAATAAAAAAATACCGAAGTTACTGTTAATTTAGTTTCTTCATATGCACATTTTAACAACTGATGTCTCTTCAGTTCAGGTCAAATCAAAACATATGGAAATCCATATACTGAGATATGTGTAAAAGCTTTAAGAGAACAAATTACCAATAGGATCTAAATAGTTTAGTCAAAATCAGCTAGGGACAGAGTTAAGAGAGAGGGAGATACTCCTTAGTTTTAACAAAATTTTGTTAAATCTAGATCTCCATATAATATCGATTGTTCATACTCTCGGGGACTTACATACTACCAGCAGAGGCATCGGCCCAGTGGAAGCAAATAAGAAAATACCGAAGTTACTGTTTATCTAGTTTCTATATATGCGCATCTCGACAACTTATGTTTCTTCAGTGCAGATCAAATCAAAATAATTGGAAATCAATTAACCGAGATACATGTATGTGTAAAAGATAAAAGTGTCAAATGTCCTTTAAAGGAGGTTCGCTCCTCATGTTTTGGGATTTTTGTCAGATTTTCGGAATCCTCGGGTTTTATCCATTTAAAAGTATTATAATTTTTTGCCCATTAACCCCCTTATTTTTTTCCATAATTTCATTATATACATCTTTGTGAGCATTCTGTAAAAATTTCATTGGATTCTATTTATTCTGTCTCATTCATTCGTGGAAAAACCTTCATAATGTTAATCCTATGAAAAATCAGAGGAGTTCGGTTTCCCGCCAAATTTTCAATCACTTAAATCTCAAAAACAAGATCATCAACCTGTAAATTTTTTTCACTCAAATTGTTTATTTTTTAATTTTCTTACATAAAATCATGTTTATTTGAAATCCTATTTATTTTCAAATGTAGTAGCGAACCCCCTTAACGTATTTTTAAAAGTAACACATATAAAGTTCAGTTGTTATTGTCTCAGGTCTCTGGTCTCTGATTTGTCGATGTCGAAGAAAATATTTAAAGATGTGACAAATTTTTCAGGGGCAATAACTCTTGAACGTTTCAAAATATTTTCGGTTTATATGTAACGAAGTGTTGTCTTAACCATGCAAACACCCTTTCCCTATACACTTTATCATCTATCTTTTACTCTTTTACAGTTTATCCTATCACAAAGTTATTGGTTGGGGTGACTTGGACAGAGAGTCATGGTATGATTCGCCAATGCTTCAAAAGAAAAGCCATGTATTGTGACTTCAGGATAAAAGCTTTGTTCCTTTGCTTTGATTTACCAAGTATTTGTAGGGATTTTGTCTCATGTGCATTTACTCCCATGGACATTCATTGTTTATGTAAGTATTTCTTTTTACCTGTAACACGCGTCTTGCATTCAAACAGTTATGACGTATCAGACATTTGTACGTCACACTGAAGGTTACCATTGGTTATCGAATAACACAAAAGGCATGACCTTCTGCTTTATATTCTTTTACACATAAGAAGCGAAAAATGAGTCACTTTTGATTTGACCGAGATGGAATAAACATGATGAATAATTACTAATTCTGAGGTTTTCTAAGTTGTGCCTATTTAATTTTATGTAAAAAATTTATTACACTGCTATAAAACTATGATCTTGTTAAGAATTTTTGATTAGAACATTTATCATTTAACACTTATTAATAAGATGCTCATGATATCACCTAGTTCCAGTTTGAGCGGAATTCATCGCTACCTTTTGACCAATTTTAATGAACATTACCTGTGTTAAACTCACGGATGAAAATCGCAGTTCAATTTATACATTCAAAATATTATAACGAATGAATCCAAATTACACCACTTAGATTGTCCTTATTGATTATCGAAAAAAGCAAAAGCAACTGGCCTTGGTTTATAATTGACAAAAGACCTTGATCACAATTAATCACGGAGCATTAGGTCAATTTTCATTTGGTATTTGAAAAGATCGGACGAAGAATTAGACCGATAATTGCTGATTCAAAGTTTTGTAGGAAATGTATGGCCCTGCTCTAAGACTATGTTTGTTAAAATAATTGAAAAATTTGCTGATATTTAATATTTAACTATTGGAGTCACTGTTACTCTTTTATTTTCTCGTCTGATTTCTTTCACTGTTTGCAGGACTGTTTTAATTCTTTTATTTTTGAAACTGTTTGGTTGTTATATAATAATTGGTCATTTCTATGAAATTTTCTGATTGTTTGTTTATATCTCCTGTTCGTTGATATTTGCAGATGATTTATTTTTACTGCTTTGTCGATTCTTTTTTTCTGATAGTTCGTATCTGCTTCTCCAAATTCTTGAAATTGTTTGATTTTTTAAGGGATTGAATATGGGTATACGTTTATTACCCAGTATGTTGCTTTTGTCTGACAGCGTTTATTTTCTAGGTTGTTGTAATTGTCTGCTGTTGTTTTTTTTTACCTTTTCGCTGTTGCTATGGTATATTGGTTCGTTTTTACCTTCGAGTTGTTGCTATAGTATGATGGTTCGTTTTTACCTCTTCTGTTGCTATAGATTGTTGGTTCGTTTTTACTTTTGAGTTGTTGCTAGTCTGATGGTTTGTTTTTTCTTCTTTGCTGTTGCTATAGTCTGATAGTTTCTTTTTGCCTATTTGCTGTTGCTATAGTCTGTTGGATTCTTTTAACTTCTGTGCTGTTGTTAAAGTCTGTTGGTTGGTTCTTACCTCTTAGGTTTTGCTATAGTATGGTTTGTTTTTCTTATCTCTGTGCTGTTGCGATTGTCTGATGGTTCGTTTTTACCTCTTTACTGTTGCTATAATCTGTTGGTTCGTTTTAACCTCAGTGCTGTTGCTATAGAATGATATTTTTTATACACCTTCCTGTTGCTAAAGACTGACGGCTTGTTTTCACCTTTGTGCAGTTGCTAAAGTCTGTTGGTTGGTTTTTACCTCCTTGCTGTTGTTATAGTCTGACGGTTTGTTTTAACCTTTGTGCTGTTGCTAAAGTCTGTTGGTTGATTTTTACCTCCTTGCTGTTGTTATAGTCTGACGGCTTGTTTTAACCTTTGTGCTGTTGCTTTTGTCTGATGGCTTGTTTTCACCTCTATGCTTTTGCTATAGTCTGTTGGTTTGTTTTAACCTTTTTGTCTTTTTTTGTACCCAAAGGCCGTTTGTATAGTTTGATATTATTTTTAACCACTACTATCGCTGTTATTGTGTCGATTTAATTACCATATTCCTCATGATTTGTTTTCACCATTATCTGAAGGTTTATTTTATGCACTTGGACGTAGCCGTTACCATTTAACAACTTAATGGCTTTCACATATAGGAATCTGTGGAATCGAGTAATCTAGAGAGATTTTTTCACGAATCTAGCTCCCAAATTAATCATAGTTTAGCCCCCTAAACAATAGTCCTTTTCAATTCCCTTTGAAAAGATATGTACCAGAAGTCTATACCCAAAATTGTCTCCAGTAACTTAGTTTAACACTGAACCTTAATGGAACACATTCAAAGACCTTCTTCTCTGAAACTACTAAGCAAATTTAAATCGATTTCATCACAATAGTCCTTTGGTGGTCCTATTTTAAAATGTCTTTTTATCTTATCTAAGATGGCTGCTAGCGGTGAATTTGGTTTTAACAATGGACCCTTTGGCAATACACATTCATAGATTCTCTCCTCTGAAACTACTTAGCCGATTGAAACCACACTTGTTCACAACTGTCCCTAGTTGGCATTCTTTGAAAATTTCATCTGTCAAGTTTCTGTCATCTGTCATATCCAGGATGGACGCCAGCGGGAACATTGTTTAACCAAAATAAAACATTCAAAGATCTCATCTGAAGCCACGTAGACAGTTTGAACCAATTTGGTCACAATAGTCAATCCAGTTAAAACCACTTTCGTCACAATAGTCCTTGGATTGTCTCTTTTAAAACTCGAGGCTCTGAAGAGCCTGTAGCTCATCTTGTGCAATGCTAACATAGACAGTGCAAATCACCTCGATAATAAAGTGTCTCATTTTCTAGCATGATAATAAAGAAATCAATGTAATATAGGCCACTATTTCCGACGAGATGATCTTTGTATGCATTTCCATAATGGTCCTATGTTAAACTATGCTTCCCTTTAGAGGTCATCTTGGATCTTATGTGAATTTACTGGACACATTTTTCAAAGTAGGCCATCAAATGACCATTGTGACCAAGTTTTGTTCCAATAGGAAAAGTAATTTTAGAGGAAAAGATCTCTGAATTTGTTTTCTTATAGGGTCAAATATTAAACTAAGTTCCGCGCTGGTCATCTTGGATATGACGCGGACTTGCCAGACACATTTTTGAAAGATTGACAAAAGGACAGCTGTGACCAAGTATGATTCCAATTGGCCAGTAGTACCAGAGGAGACGATCTTTGAATGCGTTTTCCCATAGGGTCCAATGTTAAACAATGTCCCCTATTGGCGGCCATCTTGGTCTTGGATTTTATGTAGACTTGCCGGACAAATTTTTCAAAGGGGACCAACAAAGGACAGTTGTGACCAAGTATGGTTCCAACTGGCCAAGTGATCTCAAGAGAAGAGGTTGAATGTGTTTTCCAATAGGGTCCAATGTTAAAATATGTTCTCCCTTGGCGGCCATCTTGTCTCTGAGGTGGACTTGCTGGACACATTTTTCAAAGGGGACCAACTAAAGACAGTTAGCACAAAGTATGGTTCCAATCGGAAGATCTCTGAATGTGTTTTCCCATAGGGTCCAATGTTAAACTAAGTTCTCTGCTGGCGGTCATCTTGGATGATGTCGGCAACTTCTATCATGATGATATAATGTAGTCCATGACATACTGAACATTTTTGCATAAAATCTTAACCTCAATCTCAAATCGTTTTTAAAAATATAAGCCAAAATGTATATTACAAAAAAATTTGATCAATAAAAGGCAATAACACCTGAATAGGTAGTCAGATTTTCTTCAAAATTTCTAGGTAGACCTTGTTGTGCTGAACTTTTTTGCAACTTAAGTTGACCTTTATCTGTCTTTTGATTAAAAAATATAAAAATTTTGAAATTATGCGGAAAAGGGGTAATTACTCCAAACCGGTTTTCAGATTTTTTTTTTCAGAATTGCAGGGCGAGTAGATTTCATCATGCTTTGCATTTTTACTCTGTCATGATTTTGATATGCATGTGTATGTAACCGTTTTTTAGTTACTTGCCAAAACAAAAAACAAAAAACAAAACACAAAAAAAAAAACAAAAACAGCGATTCACCTCCTGTTTGAGTTAAGGCGGCCATGTTGTTTGGTCCTCAGACAAATAGAACACAGTTTTGAAATAAGATACTCTAGTAATGATTCAGGCCAAGTTTGGTAAAAATTGGCTATGTGATTTCAGAGAAGATTTTTGAAAAAGTTTACGACGAACAGACGGACGACAGACGACGGACGGACACCGACGTACGCCACAAAATGGCAGAAGGCCATGTGAGCTAAAATGTGTTCGGTATATCTGGGCCACATCCAAGATGGTCCCAAGCGGGGAACTGCACAAGAAAAACAATAAAAAGACAAAGGACAAACGTTGAAAACGATAGGAACTCGGGATAGCCGGACTTGGTACCGGCACTAGCAAGAGCTACCTGTACAGTTTATTCGATTTATGGGTTCCCAAACTTCCCATTTCTTTATCCCGTTATCCTATACTATAATAAACATACAAGTAAATCCAATACAGTTAGACTTCCAACTCAGAGACCACAATCTTGAAAAGGAAAGAATAAGACAAAACGTGATAAAGAAAGATGGATCAAGGAGTGATCGCCGCAACCTGACAGTTAGCTCAAAGAGCCTAGTCTGCTGGTAAAATATTGTCACACTACGGAAGAAAAATCAAATTCAAAACTTCCCGAAGGATTTGGTAAAGAGTCATCATGGATTTCAATCGATTTAAATCTTAAGCAAATGACATACATGTCAATTCAATCAAAGTCTACTTGTAAGTCTTAAATCAGTATGGGCTGTATTTTTTAAAAATATTTTCAGAAAATCATCATTTCAAAGTATAATTTACAAGCATTAATCAGGTTTAGTTTAGACCAATTTCCCGTGTAAGCACTTACTAATCATATGAATACCAATTTATCGTTTTGGTTTATAGCTTACGAAAATTTAAAGAACAAGAGCGCATATGAAGTAAAGGGAATTTTCAGATATTATAAAAATTTGTGTGACAAAAATCTTCGTAATGCTGATCGGACGAAAATCTACAAATCATGTGAACCTGTACAACTTCAGAATTTTTAAACGGCTTGCAATTTGCACACTTAGACTTAAACAGAACTCGCATGTTGATATGACAAAAATATACAGAATATACAGTATTTGTATGCAGTATCATCTTATCAGAACTTACACGTGATGATAAATATCTCCATGTTATTTGTCAAAATACGTGTTTTAGGTCATCCAAAAATATTACAAAATCATAGAATAAAACGAAATCTAAAATTGCTTCAGTTGGTTAATTTATTCAGATATGAATTGAGGAGAATGCTCGTCTGTAGAAATAGTTAATACTTTGTTCAAATGTTGGGAAACATAAAATGATACAGATTTAAGCACTATCACAGTACTGATCAATATTACAATATGAACAGCTCAACACAAACTATACATATGTCTAAATATATCCTCTAATCAAAAGACTCTTTCACGATTACTGCGGACCTATTATTTTTTCCTGGCAGGAACTGATTTACAAAATTGCCCCGTCCAAAATTCATTAATCTGTGTCTAATTATTTATCACGCCATTCCGACAAGAAAAGTGCCTTCTCTCTGCATAAAAATCCTTGTTTCGTTGTTCCTGGTGCAATATTTTGACAAAATAACGCATTCCGCCATTCCACTCTCGTCACGAATTAAAAGCTCGGAGGTAATCTTGAAAGGGTCTTAAATATTTTTATGAATTGATATTATGAAGAAAGTTTTACATACTGTTCGTAATATAATACAATAGAAATGTATTCTAAAATATAGTAAAATTCTAGATGATATTTAAATCATTGAAGTATATAACCACTATTCCTCTTGTCAAGTACGCTGACATTGTATAATTCATCTCTTAAATTACAACCACATATGGTGTATTCATTTCAGTTTTGTAATTCGGCCTCTCTTACAGCTTCCAATTCTTCTTCCTCGATTTCTATCTGTTGAAGACGTCTTAGGGCATCACTAACTATACACAAATCACCACGTAGTTCACTAACTGCATTAGCAATGCATCTGGTGTTGTTCAAAACGTCAACAACTTGTGTGTACGGGTTATATCGTACTGCAAATGGTCTTTTTATAGTACAGGCAAATTGTCTAAAACCAAAAAAAAAATCACAAATCAGCGTACAAGGACTGTAGATATTTTTATGGTAACTTCCAAAACATATCCACACTGAGGACGAGGAAAGATTACGAATAACTAAATACCGAAGTTACTGTAAATTTCATTTCTGCATATGCGCATTTCGACAACTTATGTCTCTTCAGTGCAGATAAAATCTACAACGGAGGTTGATATGAAAACATTACCTTATTAGGTGCAACAATTCAGTGGATATTTCTACGACTAAAACTGCATTAAATCGCTCCAATGCACAAGTAAAAAATTTCTGTTTTTTTTTGTTTTCTCTTTTGATAACAGCGAATCTTCATTTTCTTTACATTGTGCTTGTCAGCAGCACCCTCATATAGACTGTACAGGTACAGTACCTAAGACTAACAATTCAAGTTGACCATAAATTTCGAGGAAAGTCTGTACAAAACAACTGAAATTAAATCAACCGTCTTACCGGAATTAAGATATTCATCCCTGCTGTTAACGTGCCCAATAATATACGAGTTCTGGTTTTTATATTCACAAGTTTCCAATTTTACAGGTCAGAGTAGAAGAAAATGTCAATCATAAAGATTGATACGTCATGTAATTGTGTTCTCTAAGTCAATTCCATGGTTGCAATGTGAGAAAATGCTTATGACTAGGGCTAACAATTAGAAACTCGCATGTAATCTACTTCCGTGTTTACAGAGAACTATTGAGGGTAGTTTATTGAAAATCCATCGACATCCGTAACATTTAAAATGATTACGTGATCACTTGTAGTAAGGATTTCTTAAGTACTAGCAGACAAATATTTGAGGTGGTTCAGGGCACTAAATATTAAACAATATAAATTTTTAAAATTTTTCCGACGCATTTTTCTATTTGAATGAAAAAATGAAAAAAGGAAGTCACCATGCTTGTTTTTGAAATAATTTAAGCCAAAAAAAACCCCAAAATATATCTGAGGGATATATATGGAAAAAAAACGTGTATTTTGCTATTTTCAGGAGACCAACAAATACATTTTTCAAAATATTCTCCCAGCATTCACAATTTTGAAGTATTTCCCATGCATAAAAAGAAAACAAGGAGTAACCGACTTCGATTTCAAATTATTTTTGAAATGTTAATTTTCGAAGCGATATCCTTGGGAAATGTTTTATCCGATTATCTCCCTTCTCTAAATATTAGTTTCTAAAGATTTTAATAGAAATACTTTATATGGGCACCAAATTCAAAATAATGTAATGGCATATACCTGGTTTTCTTGCTTTAGTCAAATGTTTTAAAATTTTATTGTTAAGAAACAGTTTTGTATTCTTAAAAACAGAGAAATACCAAATTACAATTAAAAGGCAATTCACAATGGCGGAAGATTTCCGACCCACCTTAAATTTAAGAGGCAGAAAGACTTTGCTTAGCCTCGCCAAAGTATTTTTCAATTACTTATTAGAAACACAGAAAGTCGACAAATAAAATATAATGAAAAGAAAAGTGGTACAAACTCCTTGAAATATTTTAGTATTGACTTTAGTCATCCAAGATGATGCCTGCAATCCTTCTTACACTACATTTTTTTTCATTTTCTGTCTGACCGAAGAGTGGCAATTTTAGATAATTTAATTTATTTTTTTGCCAAAAGCAAAACATAATACTAAATACATAAACATACGTGCAACATTATACTAGTATTTAGAAGTCAAAGTATGACTTTATACAGGTGTGAACCCAATAATACTTCTACTATTGTTCTGAAAAGGTGCCATGTGCTTTTTATTTCTTCATAATATTTGTTTCAAAAGGATAAAGTATCATAGAAAATTTGTCCCAACAGAATTAATATTATAGTATCTGTTCCAAACGGAATATACTTTATATAACAATTGTTCCAGAAGAAAGAAATATTGTCAATGTTTATAACATTGTTCCAACTACTAGTTACATTTTTAATCTGTTTATTGGGTGCGAAACGAATCTATTTACCAATTTCAGTAATGATATATATTAGCTAATTCGCCGTTTCAGAAACAAAAGGATTGTGGGTAGAGCGTACACCAACATATTTTGATTGGTCAAGAACGTAAATAACATAACGTCATTGGTTGAAAATCGATTGTCCGTACACCAAAATCTCAAAGACAATCTCTGTACCCACAGTTCCTAAGATTCTGGAACGGCTAATTATTAATCTATTAGTATTTACCTCATTCTGTCTTTTGCTTCCTCGAAACTTTCTGTATAGAAATATACATCCTGAAAAGTTGTAATCAGACATTCTTGCCTGGACGTCCTCACGGGTTCAAAAGCTATTTTTGTAGCTTTCTCTGTTAGGGCATGCTGTAATGGTTAAAACAGGAATAATAATATAAGTTAGTGGTATGCATCCATTTCCTTATCATCATACTTTTGATATCCCAAAATTGCTTATGATTTCATTTTTTTCTGTTTGAAGTTAATTTTAACAAAGATGTCAATCAAAATATCCGTAGGTTGTGAATGTAGTTTGAAAAGTTCACTTGATAGTCAATTAAAAGACCATTTCTATTGAATACAAACTATTACTATACAATTTCTGTTTCTGTGTGCAGGCTTGACATTGCTTAACTGAGAAAATATGTTTCACGCTTTGTTAAATGACAACACGCTGGCAATGAAATACCAAAGGAAAAAATACCAAAGAAAAAAATATAAAATCCAAAACATGGAAATACAGAGATAACACGATGGAGACAAAAGGGAAAGCAACACTAGAATAAAGAAAATAGCAAAAATTAAAAAAAAGAAACACTATTATTGTGAAAAACACAAAAAGCAGTATATATCATTTATTGCCCCGAAAAAATGATTTTTTTGTGGCAGGTCATGCCATTAGTCGAGTCGTAACTACTTTTGGCGTCTTTTCGACCCGTAATCAAGTTTGTTCTGTGTCTGCTGTTAAACTTGTGTTGATTCTTGCCATTCTATGTTTTTGTCTGTCCAAATGACACAAGAACTATCCTGAAGGTCGTCTGCAGATTGTAATGCATTTTGCTATTTTGGTATTACATTTCATTAATTGAAACGTTTCATCAAGGGATACCTCGTTTGGGCATATATGTAAAGACAGGGATAAATGTTCCTATGACAAAGTACAAAAATACACAAGTTGCATAATTACCAGCAAATTTTCGTGTTTCAAAGAGCAACCTCACATCGAAAGCATTCGAATCATATAATTTGGAAGCAATACATGCAATATTCCAAATATTGTCAGAAAGAAGTACTCATTACAAAAAATTTCGTAATAGGAGACCAAATCCAGTACAAAGGACACCCACCGAGTACAATAAACGGAATGCAGTCTCAGTATTTTTAAGGGGTTAGAAAGGCAAAAGGGCCAATAGAAACAAGTGCAGACACTGAAACAAATTTTACAAATCTAAGAACAAAACCATCTGTAAACCATAGATTCCCGGAAACTTGAATTTTTGAATCAAAAACAGGCCAATCTTAAAAAAATAATTTTGTTTGTTTTTCATTTAATTAAGCACTGAGAATGAGAACTCGATTCTCTAAATATAAAGTGCTACTGTTTCTAAGTTACCTTCAGTTCTCCGATGGATGACAATAATCCAGCGCCATATACTCTCATTTCCCCATCTTGTTTACATAATCCAAACTCCACAGTAAAAAAATACAGCTAAAATATCAAACATTGTATAAAATTAATATGACGTTTAGAAACTTCCGTTTGTAAATCTTTATGAGCAATGGATTGTCAAACTTTGTATATGTCAATGAGCTCATATGAAATTTTCGAAGTGCAACTGTGGTTTGATTTACGCTACCAGCATGGGTCTAATTATCATTATCTAATGGGTTTCTGGTATATATCACAAGCCATAAAGGAGCAGTTATGTTGCATAAAAATTTATAAACCCGATATCAGCCTTTACATTCGCCTTCCACATGTGATCTGATAGTGTACCAAATTTTAATTATGATCAAACCAAAAACATGTATTTGAGAAAAAAGCAACATTCGATAAAAATGTGTAAAAGAAGATGGCGATGTTTACAGAATCTAAAAAAAAATCTAGATAGGTTAAACAATGGTAGGTTTTCTCATTATTAATAAAGCAGACTGGAGATTTCCTACCTCCTTAAAATACGCACTTCACTATGCTCTCATATTTATATTTCTGTTTGGATTCGAACTGACCGACCTATTGAATCAAGGCGTGCACCATAGATTTCGCCAGTGTTCTTAAATATTTAAAAATGAGACAAGAATATTTTCTATTTACTGGCACCGTTTTCAGTAGTAGATTCAGAAAGTTAACTTACCGTAGCCAGTTTCTTTACGGCTTCATCATCTGCACCAAGTGAGGCTAATCCTAGCTCTTGTGAAAACTGTGCAAAACTTGGATCAGCTAGTAATGGCATATGTCCAAGTAATTCATGGCAACAGTCTCTGAAATAAAGCAACAGGAAATACTCCAGTTTCACATTTTAATCAGTAATATATGAGAAATCTGTATACTCTTAATACAGTTTGTCTAAAAAGAGTATCTCATGGTTACCTATAAACTAATTTAAATGTATATTGAATTATCCTTATGCTATTTCTTAGTAATAAGTTGTTATATTTTCATTTAATACTCCAAATAAGACATACAAATTACTGAACATCAGGAGAAACGCACCACTTATTTTATGCCGTCTATTTCTGCAGTATTCAAACTTTATTTCTGATGTATTTCTATACGAGAACAAACAAAAAAAATCTTGACAGAACAAATTTTATAATGAAGGAAAAACAACAATACTGTATAAAATTTCAGTATGTTCTGACAGGTAATTGAAGATATATTTGCTTTTGAATACACGTTGGTGGTGCATTTCTTTTGATGTAAATTATATGTAAGTAAAACTTTTTATAGAAATTATAACTTGTATTATTGATATATCTATGAAAAAAAATATTATCTTTTCGTCCACTGATGATCTTAAATAAATCCATAGCTCAAACTTAATCTTGCTAATTCAAACAAATAGAAAATTGTTTCCTTATTACTTACGGTTCTGGTGTATATAGAGGGTCTGAACTATGTCTGATATACTGGGTACAGTGGAAAACTCGAAATGCCAAACCAGCAAGAAAATCACGTGACGACAGGTAACCTGCTACAGGACGCAGCTGAAATCCAGTCTTCTCTGCAACAGACATAAAAAATACGATAAACGAAAAATATTTTTGAGGAACAATTTTAATTTTTTAACAATTAAAACTAGATGCAGATGGCAATTTCAACATCTAATGTCATAATATTTCTTCAGTGTATAGATCGAATCAAAATCTTTGAATTTTATAAAATTTACAATAAATAATTTGTATCCAAGGAGTATTTATGTTTTTTGTATCTTATATCTTCTCACATACAAAACTCATCATTGGAAATTGAAGTATTAAACATAAGCTAATGCATCAGATGGCTTTGGAGTACAATGAAGGTCATGTTTTATTACAAAAGCAGGTTAGCAAATTACGCAGAAATATTATTTTAAAATAAACAACATTGAATTCAATACCTTTCAAAAATTCTGATACATCTTCAAGCTGTGGTACATTGTCTTCCCTGCAATATAAAATGGAAGAATAAAAAATTATAGGTTATTGTACTTAAAATAATCATTTTGACTGATTGATGTTAAGCTTCAACTAATATATATTATGTCATGACGAAAATAGTTAATCATTATAGTGAAATATGTTGAAAACAGAGTCTGGTGCAAATTTTTCCTGACCAGCATGAAGTTTACATCGTGAAAAGTCATTTATATATTAACTGTTTCTCTGAGTAAAATATAATTTTTTTTCACTAGGAAAAAAACTTAATCTTTCACATTCATACACAGAATAATTTTACTTTTTCATATTGTAGGAAACAAACAATGTTCTTTGTTTCCGAAAATTGAAATTGAAACTCTTAAAATTTAACCCTTTACGGCATTTTCAAGAAAGTAAGTAATCGAATATCCGACTGCATGCCTAAACGGCAAGTTTTGCAACTGAGATAACTGATGCAGAGCTCTTTTTGCCGATAAAAGATTAAACAAGTATATTATTACACCACTCATATAAATTAAAAATTCACCAAGTGGCCTTTTAGAAGAACTAATTATGTTCGTATATTATTGAGTAAAGATTTAATTTTAAAATGATTTCATTGATGATATAAAGGTTTTTGGTAATAAAAGAACTTTATGATAAGACAAACATTTAGTATGGATACTTACCTGTATCCACAACATTCCGTAAGTTGAGGTATATTTCTTAGATATTCCCGACATGCATGGGTAGGATACAACTTCATCAACTCAGTAAACACGGTTCCCCTAAAGGTAAAAAAACAGGTATTTTATTACTATATATATTTTTATATTAAATATTTGCTTATTAGAATAGCAATCACTGGGTCGGTGCCACTCCTGAAGAATGTTAACGACCATATGTTTTTATGGTAAGAATTCCTTTTTGCACCCCTGTCTTTTACTGTTTATTACGTCAACCAAAGGGGTGCTATATATATAGAATAATGGAATTTTTGTTTCTGGTACAAGAAATATTGGCGAACAATAATGGACGAGCCCCTTGTGGGATGTATAATTCTTTATTTCATTGATTCTGATTGACAAAGTAGGCGTGGCCTAAGTTACTTTCTGCCAATATTTTTTCGTATTCGGGCAGTAGCAAATACGGACAAATATTTGCTTCGTGAGATCAAAGGAAACTCGTACAAATTACCGATAAATGGAACTCTTTCCGTTTTTATTATAGAAGACTTCAATTTGAGCATTTTGCTATAATGGTGTTTGTATATTTTGAACTGACTTCTGCATAATTATATGTGACCAATTGCTCTGAATTGATTACCATACCGTGAATAGTAGAGACTAGAGAGTAGAATCAAAGAAAAGATAAGTGGAATCTTGACTCGAAACAATTCTGTTTGTGATCGACTCAAAACAAGGTAAAATTTTGAGCGGAATAATTATCATTACAGGTGTCCTTCAAAACGCAACATTACTGAACAACACACTATTGATGTTATGCAGATAGGCAAACTAGTCGTTGTAAATGTTGCCATTGAATAGCAGCATATATTGTCGATAAATCAAAAATTGTAAATGAAGTAATAGGTTGTAAGTTCTTGGAATGAAGTCACGGAACGTTTAAAATAATAATGCATTTCACTCGGTGGATTTCCTCAGTTTGGCCTGCGCTTTCGATATTTTTTGGTAATAAGTACTTTTGATTGACTATTTTCGGATTTTGGCTTTTCATTTACATTGTATTTGATTATAATGCTGCTGATAAGAGGCTACTCCTTTAAACACGTTAACAGCATAACATAATTTACTGCTTATTATGCAAATTTGGTATTTTTGTATTATAACACAAAAAGCATAATTAGATTGCCAAATATCTTACCATGTTCTCACTTCCTCCTCAGTATACTCAACTCTTGGAATAGGCTGACCACTAAAAATAGAAAAATACATGTGTAAGATTAAAAAAAACAAGCCTGAAATTGTTACTGGTGTGTATATCAATATGTGCATTCAACCTTTGGTTGTTATAGACCTTTTTAAGGTTAACGCCGGATGCACAAATACACGATAGGCTGACCACTAAAAATAGAAAAATACATGTGTAAGATTAAAAAAAAACAAGCCTGAAATTGTTACTGGTGTGTATAGCAATATGTGCATTCAACCTTTGGTCGTTATAGACCTTTTTAAGGTTAATGCCGGATGCACAAATACACGATATTTTTGGTAATGGGTACTTCTTTTTTTACTACTTCTGAATTATGGCTTGCCATATAATTGGTTTCTAATGATGCTGATTAGAGTATTTACTTAAAACATGCGTAGAGCATAACGAAATCTACTGTTTTTTTTTATACAACTTTGGTATTTTTTGTATTTTGAACCATTAGGACGATGCCACTGCTGGTGGACCAGAGGTCCCCGAGGGTATTCACTAGACAATAGTCAGACTGGTCTGACATAAAAAATTTACCTTGCGTTTTATAGAAATTTACTGTTTTAGTCATTAATTTCCACTTAAAAATACTGAATCTTCATTCCGTGTATGACACTCGGTAGATGTCCTTGGTACTGAATTTGGCCTCAGATTTCGATAATTTTGGTAATGAGTACTTCTTTTTTTTACTACTTTTGGATTATGGCTTTTCAGATAATTGGATTCTAACTCCTGATGAGAAGTTACTCCTTGAAACACGTGTACAGTATAACGAAAGGAGTAGGAACGGTAAGGGCCTTATTTGGCATAAAAAATAAATTTGGTTGAATTCACAAAATTTTCTCATTTAAAAGTATCTATGGGTATGGCTTTTCAAGTAAATAGTAACATTGCTCAAATATTGATGAATGATTATTGAGTTTTTGGGTGTAGAAGAAGGGACAAAATGACAAATGACAAATTTGGCCAATTTTGACTACGTTTTCTGTATAGGAAATATAGAGCACGTGCAAGAACCACAAAAATATTTATATGAGAGGTTCAATTTATTTGAACCAATAAGTCGGTAAATTATCCAATTGGTTCTTGAATGTGCTCGATATTTCCGGTTAGGAATTTGTTAGAAAATCTGCCAGATTATTTCTCTGGAAATGCCTAAGAGTAGCCTTTTCATGACGTCAGAACTGTACCTATAGTGACGTCATTGGTTCTAACTTCTGTATTTTTACTGTAAATGGGATCTCAACTTTGAAACGAACATGAAATCTTGAGATGCAATTTAGAAATTCACTGGAATCTTGGGCCCAATCAACCCCTTATCACACCTTTTCATTTACTGTTTGTACACAACTTTGGTATTTTTGTATACTACAAGGCAGCAGAATAAATTGAGCGCATATCTTGAGTGAATGTTGAAAAAAGTGAAACAGACAATACCAAATTGAAAGAACTCCAAACAAAAAAAAACAAAAAAAACAATTCAATTCTTGAAACGTAGATCAAAATTGGCACGGTAGATACAACATACTAGAGGCTCAGAGACTGCGCTCACCTGACAAAATGCTTCTATGCCATGCATGACCAAAAATGATCATGTTTTTACCAATGGGGTAGGGTGTATAGGTATGTTCTCAATTAGCACCCGTGTGTTTTGTCTGATCCTATTGAAATGAGTAATTTTCGCAAAGGACCTTCTATACATTTAGTATAGTTTGCTTTAATTGTTTTGAGATAAGATGATGAAAAGGATGGTTTTCTCATACTGGGCTCCAATGTTAAACTATGTTCTGCACTTGGGGCAATGTTTTTTTTGTCGGATTGAAATAAAATGTGCAATTTTTGTAAAGTACCTTCAGTCATCATTCCTGTAAAGTTAGGTTGAATTCGCTTCAGTGGTTTCAGAAGAGTAGATGAAAATGTGATTTTCCCATAGGGTCCTATGTTAAACCATGTTCCGTCCTGGCCATCACGTTTTTCATCGGATCGGAACGAAATAAGCAATCTTTTTTAAGGACCTTTAGTACATCATTCCTGTAAAGTTAGGTTGAATTCGCTTCAGTGGTTTCAGAAGAGTAGATGAAAATGTGATTTTCCCATAGGGTCCTATGTTAAACCATGATCCTTGCTGGTCGCCATGTTTTTCGCCGGATCAGAATGAAATGAGCAATCTTCATCAAGGACCTTTAGGTCATCATTCCTGTAAAGTTTAGTTCAATAGGGTCCAATGTAAAACTTAAGTTCCGCGCTGGCGGCCATGTTTTTTATCGGATCAGAACGAAATTATCAATCTTTGTAAAGGACCGTCCATACATCATTCCTTTAAAGTTTGGTTGAATTCGCTTCAGTGGTTTCAGAGGAGAAGATGAATATGTGAAAAGTTTAACGGATGGATGGACGACGGACGCCAAGTGATGGCAATAGCTCACACTGACCCTTCGGGTCAGGTGAGCTAAAGAAGGACATAATTGAAGTAACGATGACATTAAACAATTTAATGAATCACTAGCAGAGTCAAACATAATTAAAACTGAATGCAGGGTACTCAGAAAGGGCTTGTATTATCTGTTTCGATGCTGTTGAAGGGCTTTCATTTAGTTTCACAAGCAGCATAAGCCAAGGGGAAATAACTAACCAGCAGTTAGAAATATAAGGGAAGATATATTATTAAAAAAGATTCTTCCTTGAGACCAGCCTCGAAATGAAATGCAAGAAAACGACAATTAAAAGCAATGTATATGAGGTACTGTGGAAGTACTTTTCTCTAATGATATGTCAAGTTTAAACCTGTCTTGACCCGTTAAATAAATTTTCTTTATTCAACATATGTTGAATAAAGCCCCGTGCTATTTCCCGCCAAATCTATTCGGAAAATAATTCTTGGTGTTTATCATTGATCATTAGAGAAAAAGATTACACCACTTTACCCCGATTATTACCATATTTTATCCACTCTCGATAGTTAAATTCAAAAAATTTAAAATGCTCGGCAAGCCTCGCAATTAAAATTTTTAAATTTAACTATCTCTAGTGGATAAAATATGGTAATGAACGGGATCTTGTGATGTAATCTATATTTATTCGTGGACATCAATTTTCATGGTTTTCTTAAATATCACTATTTTGTGGGTACTTAAATTCGTGGTTTCGAATAGTATGCATTAAAACTTAAGGGCAAAAATGCATTTCGTTGGGAACTTAATTTGTGGTTTTATCGAACCACGAAAATTGGAACCCCACGAACAATAGCACTTTCACAGTATTGTTCTTTCCTTTTAAATTTTTCCTTTTATACTGGATAAAAAGCTGCTTCTACGGGACCATGTGTGACAAAGAAAAACTTAAGCTTTGAATTCGCCAATTATAAGTGTGTATATCTTCCGAGTGAGCTGTATGTATATAAGAAATTCAATGCGAAATACGGGGAGATATAGATTACCCCACAAGATCCCGTTCATTACCATATTTTATCCACTAGATAGTTAAATTTTAATTGCGAGGCTTTTTAAATTTTAAATTAAACTATCGAGAGTGGATAAAATATGGTAATAATGGGGAGAAAGTGGTGTAATCTCTTTCTCTAATAATAAATGATAAACACCGAGAATTGTATTCCGAATAGATTTGGCGGGAAATCGCACTTGGTTGTATTCAACATACGTTGAATATGAAAATTTATCTCACGGGTCAAAACCGGTTTAACCTTGACATATCATTAGAGAAAAAGACTTACACATGAATGCCATTTTAAATACCAAAGTTACAGATTATTTATACAGTGCCATTTCTACAACTTATGTTTCTCCAATGAAAAAAGCGATGGCAAAAATCCCTAAACACTTGCAAGACGAAAGAACCAGTGTTTAAAAGGCGGAACAATTTGAAACTCTAGCCTGCATATAGTGGCGCTCTGACACACATTTACTATTATGCACAAACCAAGACATATCTACCGATAAACACAATAAAAAATATAAATTAAAAAAACTAGTAAAGTCTGATGAACTGAATATAGCATCCAAAATAATATGGCAACGCAGAACTAAAATCATTTTTATAGATATTCAGCTTCAACATGTTTCTTTTATTTCCAGCCTGTGCGTCTTTTTCAATCTAAATAAGCTATTTTATTACTTCGTGATAAAAATATTCATACAGTTAGCACCTAGATCAATATTTAAACTGGATATTTTTTATATTCCCTTTATTACATATTTCGTCATAAAGTATAATTATTAATCTTTAAGTGGTGCTTAGTCTATATCTGAGTAGAAACTGTCTTCATTCAAAGCATTGAAAATCTTCTGGAATCAATGTTCAACGATTTTTAATCTTTTTCAAAAGAGGAACAATCTAACCCTTTTGATCATTATAGACGATTCAAACAAATACAAGATGTAGTGACTATATAACAGCTAATTGCGAATCTTCAATTATAAGAGTTACATAATACAAAAATGTAGTAATGCTGAGCTATATGCACAAGTTTTGAAAAAACTAATTTACTTGAGGAGTTTATTCCTAACGCCTGCACAAACATATGAAAAATAATGGACAGAAAAATATTATATAGAATAAATGTTTATATTTAAACAGAGAAAATATAATACATATTTTCCAGCTCATTTATTTTTTTACTTATTAACTTCCTTAGTTTGATTTTCGCTTATACGTCTCATCTCATTGTTTTATACGATAATTTTCGATTTATTTTATTGGTTGTTTTCCGTCAATGAGAATAGTGTGTAGGCTTCTAATTATGGTGTTTGTAATTAAATGGCCTTGGGAAAGTAATAAAATAATTCCATGAAAATTTGGATGGATACTTGTCAGATATAGCAAGGTTTTTGACATTCTGTGATAAGCAATAAATATTCATGACTTTGATTGGTTCGACAAGTTACATAAATACAATGCTACTATACGCGACAAGAAAATGTTGTTTATTGCAGATTCTAATTCCATACGGAAACTGTATACATATTTTATCGTTACCCCCTTCAATAAAAACGGTAATCTAAATCTGATCACAATTTGTTTGCCATGCATAAAATTGGCGTGGACAATTCATGTTCATCTCAAAGGACTATCAATGCCCATCCTATATTTTTTCTGAAGTCAAAAATTTACACAACGAGATTTTCAATTTGATTTGATATTTGAAGGGAAAAAACGAATTTGATGAGATTAATGATTTTCATTTAACGTCCTTTCATGTTTTCGGGTTTGTTTTTTGTGTTGTAGATATTTTAAGTTTAACAGAAAAACATTCATTTAAACCGGACAAGAAATAAGTTGAGGACAATGTATTGAAAATATTTGAATTGAAATAACACTGCGTTCTTTTTTTCATAATAATATGATCCAATGTTGTACATATTTTTATTTAAGTATTTTCTTCTCTAATTTTCAGACACAATCGATGAATATGTTTTATTGACTGTTTATCTAGTCGTTTGAAAGATGGTAATTCAATATGAAGCTTAGACAGGGATTTTGATGTAAATTTTGATGAGTTAGCAATACTAGTAAATCTCTATGTGGACACTTGTAGCCTAAATCCAAAAGACAGAAGACTACTGTTTTCAGGACTTGCATTTAAAATATAACTCTGCCTTTTGACTGTCGGGGATGTCTCCTATATTGTAGAGTGGTTGTAAGTTAGGGTTGTCAAATGGATGCCCCTCTCATCTTAAAATGTAAAACTTGTGTAGATGTATGTTTTTGAAATAAAAAGTTGAAGGAATTAAAGGAATCTTTCATACTGATAAAAGAATTACAACTTTATTATTTTCAAAATGAATTTGCGAATGGAGGTGACAAATGATATCAAACTAACAAAATAGTCTGAACTGAAAGAAAAGCACAAAATGCGTCAAATTCAATCAAAGGTGATTGAAGCATAATCAGATAAATGCAATTTAATTAAAAGTAAGAAACGAGTGACTGTTTTATGAAATATGATATAAAATATGGTATATGTCAAAGAAAATGGCCAAAAATGAACAAAAGAATCTTTAGACGGGGAAAAAATCGGTGCAGACGAGAACAGATTTTTTTTGTTATGGCAAAATAATGTCAAAAAAACAATAACTTACTACTTGTATCTAAATGCAATGTCTGCAAATATTTTTCTTCTCTGGCGATATACTTTGTCTTTGAATCCCTGAAAGAAGATGATATCGAAAAATAATTTCAAATAAAAAATGTTCAAAATTTGGATTTTTTGTTGATAAAATCGAAAAGCACATTGATAGAGAGACAAATCTGCAAAAATGTTTCCAGTTTTGCACGATAAGAGCCATGCAATGCTGTAAAAAGCAAGAGAAGTCGAAAAATCCAGCAGAAATACAAAACATGAATAGCTAGCATCCTTTAAAAGAATGATTTGCTTATTGCTTGTTAGTATTGGATATTATGAAGACAATGATGGCAATCAGTTTGATAAACGTTCTTTCAAAAGTCAGTCAAATTTCGGATCGTTCCGGCTATTGACATGGCGGGTCAAACAGGTCAAACGGGGTAAAAATGGCGTCCAAGTATATGGGGGCAAAGGGAATAAATTATTCTATCAACATATGAAAGGTTTTTATGATTGGATAATAGCTGAACCTGCCATAAATCAACATTTTACTCCAGGTTTGTCATTTCCAACCAATTTATTTTAAGTCAAGAAAATAAATATGGGAATTCCTCGATTACGCTCAACTGACGTCGAAAACCAGTTTTCAGTAGATGTCGACAATAACCCAAAAATTCGAAAGTGGAATATCATCTATTGTTTATGCATTTGAATGTACAACATTGTGCACAAAATCTATATTAACAACAGTAGAGACAAGTGTTGCATATTGCTTCTCTGTATTATCATTCACATCCTGTCTATCATTCCCTGTATAAGCATTAAAGCCGTGTTGTTGCTTGACATTTTGGAATCACGAGATTGCATTTCCGTTTCATTTAGAAACCAACTGCAGATTTACAGTATCGTATATTGTTTTGCAAGCTAGCCATTGGTTATTTTGTTTTCCAGCTAGGTCCCGTGTCGCCTAGAATATAAAAACACCTACAGCAGTTAACAGAAATTGCTGCATATCAGTACAGCTAAGAAGCTATTCTTTTCATTGATTCAGAAACGGATGGTCGGCTACAATCGACGATGCTTAGATGCAGTCGACGAAGAATTTGAGTGTAATCAACAATGATTAGCGTATAAGAAGTGGAATGAGAATACAACTCGTGTCAAATAATATAATATATCATCTCACTTTTGTCTTGTTTTAAGTTGAAGTTATAGGGGAGTTCTAGCTTACCGGATGGTCTGCATCGAGTTCTGCCCCATACATCAACACTCTGTTTGCAGATTTGTCAAGATCTGAAACTTTTCTTGGAAACCAGGGAACGTTTTCTAGTGCATATTCTGAAATGATAAACAAAAAACACCTAAAAATGAATGGGTATTCCGCGGAACACATGTGTCGCCTGCTCCATATATATTAAAGAATCCCTATTTTGTTATGTATTGGCAAAGTCTAAAAATAATCAGAAAAAAAATCAAAATTAAAGAAAATCAAAATGCATGGGTACATCTACAATATATATTGAAGCATTCTTCAAGTTCGGTTGTAAAGTACCAAGCGGTCTAGGAGGATTTGCAGATAATGAAGACATACAATTAAGACTCCAATGAGCTAAAAGATAGCTAGCAAATCTGAACAACATAAAAATAAATGAAAAACTAAATGCATGGTGCACATTTGCAATATATATTGAGGCATCCCTTGAAGTTTGATTGTAAAGAACCGAGTGGTCTAGGATGTATTCCCTATGTCGCCGATAAGCTAAAATGACAATGTCGTACGATAGCTAGAAAATCTGAAAAAAAAAATAAGAATAAATGAAAAACAAAATGCATGGTGCACATCTGCAATAAATATTGCAGCTTTCTTGTAAGTTTGGTTGCAAAGTACCGAGCGGTCTAAGAGGGCTTGCAGATAATGGAGGCATACCCTATGACTCCAATAAGCTAAAATGACGAAGTCCAAAGATAGCTTGAAAATCTAAGAAAAAAAAAACAAAACAAAATTAATCAAAAACTAAATGCAAGGTGCACATCTGCAATATTAGCATTCTTGCAAATTTGGTTGGAAAGTACCAAGCGGTCTAGGAGGAGTTGCGGATAATTGAGGTTTACCCTATGACTCCAATAAGCTAAAATGACAAAGTCCAAAATATCTTCAAAACCTTGAAAAGCATAGATGAAGAAAAACTAAATGCACAGTGCATATCTACAACATATACTGAAGCATTCCTGCAAGTTTCGTTGGAAAGTACCTAGCGGTTTAGGAGGAGATGCTCATAATGGTAACCATACAGACGGAGAGACGGTCGGACGCAAGACTACGGATAGTGATCCCTCTGTGTTGACACAAAAAAAATATTTTCTCTAAATGTACACGCGATGATATAACATGTTATTGTAAAAGTTAACACTATGAATGCTTCATTAGAAAATAAATTAACAGTAACTTCGGTATTTAGTTATTTATTACCACCAGGTCGATGCCTCTGCTGGTGGACTGTTAGTCCCCGAGGGTATTCACCAGCCCGGTAGTCAGTACTTCATTGCTGACCCGAAAGCCGATTTTATTTCAAACCTTGCAATATCTAAATTTTTGTAAATTTTGTTGAAAACTAAGGAGTATCTCCCTCATGCAAAGCTCTGTCCTTAGCTGATTTTGGCTTTTCATTTAGATCATTTTGGGTACTTGTTCTCTATCAGTTTTTTAATGTATTCGATTTTATGGTCTTCCAAACGTTTAGATTTTATCTCCACTGAAGAGACATAAGTTGTCAAAATGCGCATATGCAGAAAATAAATTAACAGTAACTTCGGTATTTAGTTATTTATATTATTTTGTCTATTTGACCTTGTGTTTGAAGTATCTGTTTTTAGAGTAACTTGTGTATCGCCATTTCTAGACTTTTGGTGTTGACTCGATACTTATTTCTCATCCCTTTTTTGGATGTAAAATGTAAAATGTATCTTCGTAATAGAAGATAATGAGTCTCTTGCACTCTACAGTCGAGAGCAAGGCATTTGGGAAGAAATAAAGGGATATACTTAAGAAACCTATTTTTTTTCAAAATTAATATCACACTAATAAATTTTGCAACTGACATCTTGTCATACGGCTGTCATTTCAATTTGTCAAAATAAAACAGACATCAGGAAAAATATCGTCATCGGTTACCGAATCGGGAGTGAGGAACATAGTGTAATGGGCCGTGGGTTGCCATGGGTTGCAACTCGGGGGTAAGGAACGTACCGTTATCTGCCGTGGGTTACCGACGATGGAAATATATATAATGACAAAAAAAATCGATAATAAGACACAGAGAATTCCACAACAAAAACATAAATGACAGTGGCGGATCCAGACTTTCTGCTAAGTGGGAGCCCGACCCATAATTTTTCTAAGTGGTGGCTGGGAACCCAATTTTTCGAAAAAACCCTAGGATTTTAAAATATTTTCCAACCTAAAGGGGGGTCGGACCATCCTGATCCCCCCGGATCCACCAATGAATGAAACACAAAAGACAAACGTAACAATGATCGGAACTCTGGACAGCCGGAGTAAGTACCAGCACAAACAAATGCCCCTGGTAGAGTTGAATCGGATTTTGGGCATCCAGATTTCCCCTTCCGCTTTCTTGTATACTTATAGTATAAAAAGCATAACGAATTAATCTCACTAACCCAGCCTTTTGACTCATCCGAATATATATGGCGTTGCTTTGCATGCCGACTGTCAACATAATTTTGCTTATTAGTTTTGATAATATATACATGTAATGCAATTTGTTTTATGAGGATTGCAAACAACCCAACAGTTGCTCTCGTCAAACAAAAAAAACGAAAAAAAAAATAAACACACACACACACACACACAACAACAAAACTGCTTTTTAGGTATTAGGCTCGTGTATAAATATACCTGGATAGGTAATTCTGGAAGCAGTTGCTGGAGAAGGAGGAATTGGAAGATCGTTGTAGGATATACTATTGACCTCTTTCTTTAGGCGTTTTATTAACTCTTCTAATCTTATGTTATCAGTCTCTATGTCCATATAGATATCATACATGGAATCACTCCGCTTAGACTTCCGGGATTCTATATGTACTACATTGATATGGTGTTCCTAGAAATTGAATAAAAATCAAATACTTAATGAAGAATAAAGAATAACTTCGACAAAAATGAAAATGTAAAAGGTTTGTGAACGGACGACGGACGCCAATGCTTAAACAGACACCATGGAGACCATTTCAACTGAAAATTTTTTTGGACATATGACAAGTTCAAAAAATATTTTCGTAATGGGGATTGCTTTGCTGGCAACTGGTAGAGAGTTCAATGAATATTGGGTAGCACGTATGACTATTAGCTCATTGATATTATTTTATTCATATGACAATCATATAGAATGTAGAGAATGAGAAATATCAGTTAGTTATCTGCCTGTACCAAGTAGTTACACCATGGAAGTATTTAGCCCGTTTCAAAAAGTGTTGTTATCTTTTCCTTGATTTGAACTATCCCATCAAATGGAGGTACAAACTCTCTCCGCTTCTCGCTTCTGGTTATCACTCGTGCTGGCTAACAATACACAACTTAAACCCTGAATACATTTTAATTCTAACAAAATTAGTGCAGTGTCACAGTAAACAATGACAATAATCTAATAAGAACAGTTTAATGAACTGTGTTCAGGATGAATAACACAAGTTTACCGTGTTGGGTTGATAACCGGAACTGTTTATTTGCATTTAAATGCCGAAACCGAAGGGCGAACCAAAGGATTTTTTGAAAAGGCCTATACTTTAATGGTTATACATGGTCAAAATGGAGATAATTCTAATTAGCATATCAATAGCCTCTTTTGGTATTGAAATTAGAATTATCTCCACTTTGACCATATACAATGTATAACTAAGTTGATAAAGGGAGATAACCAACCGATGTTTCTGATATTGATGCCCCTTCCGTACACAAATAATTATTTTTTCATTCATTTTATACCAAAATGGTATAAACATGCAAACAGGGGACTTTCGCTTATCACGGGTCCTTGCAATGTCAGGACAAGTCCTTTCGATTAAAAGGAAACAGAGTAAAAATTTTGATTCCATGAACTTCTAAATAGGAAACGATATCTGGCAACTGATTTTAATTTTAGTAGAAAATCGTTTTTTTTTCGATTGCCGCTTGTCTAATTTTCATGTAGCATTTTTTAAGAGGCAAGAAAAGTTTGCGCACACAAATCTGACAATTGTAATAACATTACCTGAAAGATTTTTAGAGCGTTGGCAAGACATCCAACTTGATCTTTTAGACTGAAAACAATTGACGTCGTTTTACCCAATCCTGATGGGCTGTAAATACCATCAATATCGTCCAAGTGCTAAAATAAATATTCATATTTTAAAAGTTATTAAATACAAAATACATGAATACTTTTGATATTGTAGAATTGAAAATCGAGAAAAATTCCAGAGTGGTCTGTCCTTAAGCGTTTTTGGTGTTATAGATTTAGAAAAGAACGTTGTCGGTTAAATCGAATGTAACAGCATGCACACTGAAGGTTCATTTTTGTATCATATCAACAGATTTTAATACAAACAACACTTTAATGAAGAATGACAGGAGATTGGATAATTGATTGGGTAACAAAAAAAACCGTATCTAGAATGGGCCGTCCATACTGTTTTTGTCGAAGCCTTATTTGCATTCATTTCAAAGCAAATATGTTGGCATTCATTGAGTTTTATTTAAATCTTCGAAATGTTTCCAATCTATGCAGCAATATATAATTAAATAAAGCAACTAAATAATTGTAAATCGAAATGGTTATATAATGCAGAATTCAATTTAAATCTGAATTCACTGCAATGTTTTTGCTATTTTGCTGTTTGCTGAGCAATAAATGAAACGTCAGGAGAATCAAATGTTGAAAATTTTGCATAAAATTTACATATGTAATTCTCCATTTCATAGGTTTTTGCAAATGCGTAATTATTCCAAAAGCCAAATATAAAACCTCGGAAAAAAATTAGTAAAATCACTAGGCATTGTTTTGCGACTAAAGAAGTTCCTCATACGATACTAGGGAATCGAGTATTCCTTATTTTTTTTCAAAAGCAATCAAAAAATATTTACATAAAAATTTAATAATTCTAATAAATTTTCACCAAATTCGATGATCAAATAATCATTGAAAAATGGTAAATAAAATTTTAATGATCAGGTAATCAGCAAACCCATGAGAAGGTTCATTACAGTAAGACAGATGGCAAAAATAATTTTTCCCATAATTCTTTTCAAAAAATCCTCAGCACACCCATCCCCGCAAATATATGATACATTTATGAAAATGGCGTATTTTCATGCAATGGACACCGAAAGATCGAAACTCAAGCAGTCCTTCGATTAAATACGGAGCTAATTTTGAAATATAAAGGGGGGCATATTTTTTCATTAAGGCTGAATAAATGATTCTTGATTTACGAATGAATGATGTTCTATTTCATGTAAATTTCACCATATACATGACACTATAATTCCAATGACGACCTGAAATGACCCAAATCAATATGAACAAATCTCCTAATTTGCAGACGATCTATGATGCTATCTAAAATATGGCGCCATTTCATTTGCATATAAATAGAAAGCTTTTGTTGGACAACTAAGTAACGAATTTTCAAAGACTTAAATGAAAACCGGTTATGATGAAAAATGTCTTAGATTTTGGTTAATATAAAATATGAATATTGTAAGAATTCATATTAATTTAGTACGATTTTCTAGAAAAATCCAAGAAATTTGTATAAAGTATATAAGAGGGCCGAAATTAAACCTAAAGAATGTGACTTTGAAGTAGGAGCTCTTGTGTGTTTGGAGGCTGAAATGAATGCCTTCACACCAGTCAGGTGGGACAGAACTGCGGGATCCCCGACTCATTAAATAAATAGATGCCAACTACAGTACAGCACAATATTCGCTATATTACAAATGTTAAGTAAATTAAAGTTTAATCGTTCATCTTTGCTTTCTAGAATAATCTGATTGCATACCGATTATAAAAATTGGAAATTTCCCCCAAATCTTGCAAAAATGCAAAGCTAGTTTATTCACAATAAAATGAGATACAATATAGGCTAAAAAATCTTATACGGAGTATTAGCAACATAAAAACCTTTTTTTTTAGTTTTCGTTTTTTCGCAAACCTATCTACAGCAATCTATCATTTTTTTCTTTTGCTTGATAGAACTTAAACCCATTGTGGCTTACATCGGGGAATGTAACATCATGGCTGCATACAGCAAGAAGAAGAAAAACACTTTGTTTCATTTATAAAACATCTTATGAAAACTTGCACTTAGCATTCTGCAAATATATTTAGTTTAAACCAGTAAAAAATCTTCCACTAAGTGCTAGACTTTAAAGACTCGAATCTATTAATTTTTTTAACACAACACTTTATAAAGTAGATGATCAACTTCTGATAGAAACGAAAATGGATTCGTTATGAATTTATTTTTGGATCACATTTGCCAAGGATGTACATAAGAGGCAACCACTGATTTAAATTCATTTAAGAATGTAAAAATTTGAAACATACATGTACTATACTAACATCCTCCCAAGTCAGTTGTTCTGAGTCCACGTGCGTGGACTCAGAACACCTGACTTGGAAGGATGATGTACTAACGGATACTGGGGAAGGGGGTGGCTATGGTGTTAAGACCTCCCTTTTTCTTGGAAATCTTTTAAAATTTTAGTGCAAAATTTTGACAAAATAGCAAATTATAGCCTGGAGGGCTCGTCTCTTTTTTGAAGACTTGATGCAATTATGAAATGAATGTAAAAAATAACAATTAAAGTCATTTTATGATACTCTAATAACAGAATATTTGATAAAAATGATTAGATTTAATTATGTATATAACTGAGGACTCGGGAATCCTGGAATCTAGTTATTTGAAGATACAATGAATTCATTTGTGTAGATTGTATACATGTATATACTGCTGATGGCAAACTGTTATGTAGTTTTTGAAAACATAATAAACAAATCATTTGTGATTTATTTTTGCTTTATGTTTGTTTTATCCTCCAATGTTTTGTATATCCAAATTTACATAAGAAAATGGTCACAGTTTTCGAAGAAAGTGTCAAAACAGTTACTAGTAATTGAAATTCATTAACAGATCTACAGCATGAAAGGATGTCTCCTTCTACCGTTACTGTAGATTTCTTTGCATTAATACATACTTTATTAATACATATTGCATGGACACAGGTTATGTATTCCGGTATATATATGAAATCATAATGCTAAACTCCTCACAGGAAGGGGTCCTGGTGGAAGCTGTACACTGAGGGTACATAACTTAATTTGTCAGTTGGTAATGGGTCTGGAGCTGGCATGTCAGTTAACTTGTGATTAAATGTTTATGTCCGTATATTTAGTTCTTTCAGTTTCATTTTTCACAATTGACTCAGTCCTGTTGCCAACTGAATTTTACTGTTGTTACGATTGTTTTTTGATTTATCAAATTGGCTATAGGGGGGAAGGTTTGGGCCCAATAAAACTAGTTAACCCCGCCACAGCAGGTTTGCGCCTGTCTTAAGGCAAGAAATTTATTAAGCCTTGGTGTGTCTTGTCTGTTTTCTAGTTAGTTCACTTTATGTCTATGGGAGTCTAGGATGATGTTTTTTCGCTGAACTTGATTACTCTTTATTCAGGGGCCGACTCCGACCTGCCGTTGGGTGTGGGGTTTTCTCACCGTTCATTGAAGATCTTATGGTGGCTTTGAGTTGTTATTACTCGTTGTCTCTTTGACACGTTCCCCGTTTTTCTTCTTTTTTCTATTGTAAATACAGTAAGAAATTGTAAGACGGATTAATTTTCATTTTGTGACTCCCAGAAATTTCTACTAAATTTTGTGAACAAATTCTATCATAACCTAACAGCAAAGCTATCAGCGGATCCAGAGGGGCTCTTAAGAGGGTTGGTATGGTACATCTACTTTTCTGTAAAATCAAATTTCGTGCAGAATTTAGGTAAAAATGCATGGTATGGATCTTTCTGTTTGAAATTTCAATGGAACTTACATGTACCTTTTTTCGTAGGCTAGAACGTCAGTGGAATTGGTCGAACCAAATATTTATCGGGTGTCATTTCAAAGGTTAGGCAGTGCTTAGGTGGAAGAGTTGCCCTAGCACAGCCTTCTACACTACATCGATTTTTTTAATTACAAAAACTTAATATTAAATCTGTTGTGAGAATCGTAAATGAAAAGATATTGAGTAAATGCACATGAGACAAAGTCTCTACAAATACATGGTAAAAAACAAGCAAAGGAACAACGCTTTTGTTGTTGTTCATCATCTTGAAGTCACCTTGAGGCCTTCAACAATGAGCTTTGCTCATACCTCATAGCAAGGCTTTAATTTTCTTTCGACAACTTATGTCTCTTCGGTGCAGATTATAAAGACATTTGGTAGACCAGAAATCGACAATTTACCCCTAAAAGATTAAAAAAAAACCAAGCAAAAACCCTAAAAAAATACAAAGCAAAAATAGAAATAAAATAATAAAGAAAAAGAACGCCAAAAGTATAGATAAGGACAGAACTTTGTATAATGGAGATTTCCCTTAGTTGTCAGCGAGTTAACTTTTCTGGAAGTTTAGATACATTTCAAAAGTTGTATTGAATACAAAGAATGACCTTGTCGAGCTTTTTGTTGTAATATTGAATTCGGTTTGTAAATGTTCATTACAATGCTAAAATAAATCAGAAAAAAAATATTGTAAAACAAGTATATTCAAAGGACGTCAAGCTCTTTTATATGTAGAGAGGCCATTTTTATACTAATAGGACCTAATATACTGAACAGGCAAATCGACTTGACGTTTCCCACCGTTTCGAATTATGGTTTCCCATAACTAAATTTTATAATGATTTTTGAAAAGATAGGCAGAATATATTTAAGTAAATTAAAAAAACAATGTTTTCATGAAAACTTTGTGTTCAAAATAACAAAATACTACGAAAGTAATTTTAGTTTCGCAGATGGCCATTTCGAGAACTCATGTCTCGTCAGTTCGGATGTACAGAGCAACTTAAACATTTGGAAGTCCAAAAATAGAATAGCTGACAGTGAATTAAAGGGCAAAAAGTGCCATCAAAAACAGCTAAGAACAGAGTTTTGGTAAAAAGGACCCCCCTCCCGGCACCAGAAAAATATGGATTCCAGAGGACTGAATTAAATATTCTTAAAATTCTTAACCTCTTGGAACAAGATAAGTATTGAGGGTTTTCCTATAAAATTAGGTCTCAATGACGCTTAAAAATAATGTATAAGTAAACTATTTTGTGCAAAATAACTTTGGCCCCAAACTATAATCCAGTGCTTCCCAATGTCATCGTTTATTTAAATTTATTACAGCTTTTGTATCAGAATATTTGAATCGGACTTTGCAGTAAATATTTTCTCATTAAGAAGATAAGACAAAATCATTTTCTAATTTTCAAAAATTTAATTAATTTTAAAAAAAAATAAAAACTCTCAAAAACATTTTAAACTAGCTTGTGCACAAGTTTCAACAATATGATTTTGAAGTTAATGTTTGATTTTGAAAACATAGTTATTTTAGTGTCTATTTTTAACTCTGTTCAAGTTTAATTTCCATCATTCGTAAACCGCGCCCCCTTTAAAACTTAATGATTTTTAAATAAATTATCGGTCATTGTGGATCTCAATTTATATCTTTATGACGATTTAGATTTAATATGCATGCCAATATAATAATTAATTAGTATATGAGCTATTAAACGAGACAGGAATATAAAGGAAAAATATAAAAATTGTTTGAATATTAATCATGATATTGTCCTTATAAAAAAAATTGAAAATCTTACCTCCAAATCGGAGATTTCTTTTATTGATGGAGCTGAAATACTTTTACATCGTCTTTTTCTTCTGAAGAGATCAGCTTTTGTATATTGGTCACTTTTTACATACGGATCTGGTTTCACAAACTGTTCGACTTTAGTAACATCTCGCTTGTCTAATCCGTTTTGCATTACTTCCGGGCCGCAAAAAGCTGAATTTTTCAGAGCGGCCTTATATGCTTCCATACAATTCCCCAGTTTTATTTTCTGTTCGACTCTTTCTAAATGTCAAAAGTCTTGTAGAATACCACAATATAATGAGTCCAGTATGTTGCAAATCAGTTACAGCAGCGTTAGATTTGCAATTCAAATTCGAGACAAGAATACGATCGACTAGTGTCTCTTCCAATAACGAAATAGCCGAAGTTTCCAATTGAAGGATTTTCTATATATATGCATCTAAGTTCGATACAATAACAGAGTTTGTTTTAATTAACATCAAGTTTTTGTATAATAGTGTGGCTGTCCAGCTTTTCAACGTCCTACGGTTATACGTCATATAACACCACACGCACAATTGATTCACAATAAAATGAAAGATGCGTTAATGAAGAGCGCTCTTGTTTTTCGCGCTTCTTGTTAACACATTTATTATATGACAAAGGCAATCACCGGTAAATAAGGATTGTCTTTTATTCATGATATTATTAAAATAAGTTAATATAACGTCTCCATGAAAAAGGAAGCTGTAAAATTAATCAGAGGAGCGATAAACATGATGTTTCATCCTAGAACTTATTTATTCCACTTCACCCCAAAAGGAATATCTTTATGGCACACATTGTTTGACTTGACTTGATATCTGAGATTTAATTTTAAACCATTTCAATTGATAAAAGATTTGTTTAAGCCAAAATTTGATTAACAAAGTCAAATAGTTTTAAAAATTGTAATTTTTTTAATTTAATTTACAGAACAATCAAAATTATTGTATAAGTTGACAATCAAAATTATTGTAAAAGTTGTAGAATGATTATCACTCTCTACTATCAAGTAGTTAAGACTTCTGGCACTTTTTAAATAAAAAAACAGTGAAGTTGATTTTAAATTTGACATAATAAATAAATAAATAAATAAATAAATAAATAAATAAAATTCGAACCCCCTATTTGCTGTTTAATTATATCATAAAATTTAAATTAAAATCAAACGTAAAAAATGTCGAAAAAGCTTGTTTTTAAGACGTGAAATATTTTGCTCATCCACAACTACTTAGAGACGCAAGGGAAAATGGCAATATTAGAGTATAGATAAAGAAAACAAGTATCAGCTTACCAAAACAAAAGATGTTCCAGACTGTTTCCAATGTATTTGAATGAAATAGCGCCACACACATTTTTAAAAACTTTTTTGCCTTATAACATTATACCGCGATTGATGGGTTTAAGCCTTTGCAAATGTTTGCGTAATAACACAAAGTTCACTATAAACTTAATATATATTGTATCTAGGTGCATTCAATCACACAGTTTTTTTGCAAATACAAATTCGTGTACGGGTAGGGTTCGATTTTCGGGCTCAGATTTTTACGGTGATGAAGAATAATAAATTGTTGTAGTTTTATTAATCGAATTATTTACCACTTCATGAATTGAATAAATCATATTGTTGTAATTTTTTCCAACTCTTTAATTTGACAAATACTATTTCGTTCATAACATATAGTACGCACGACATACAGTGGAACTTTGCTGGCTCGAACTGCAATAACTCGAACACCATCGATGTCTCAAACCCTTTTTCTGGTCCTTTTGTTCAGGTTTAAACATAGTTCGACCTCGATAGCTCGAACACCCCTCTAACTCGAACTGTTTTCATCGGTCCCTTGAGTGTTCGAGCCATCGAAGTTCGACTGTATTTTCGCGTTCGCTCAACGTAATATCTTTTCAGTCGTTCGTTCACATACGCACGAAATATCATTGCACTGACTTGATTATCTTTTGACAAAAGATTATACTTAGGAAAAGGGTTTATATCTTTGAAGAATCGACAGAATATCAGCAATAAAAAAGGTATGCAAATGTGCCGATAATAGTTAACAATGGCGTGGAGACTCTATCTGGCTATAGCCGACCCAGAATTCACATGAATATTCCGTTGTGGGCTGGATAGACGTAAAATAAATGCTATAAAGGGAACCCTTTTAAGAGCAAATTAAGTTTTTTTCAATGTACCAATTTTGGTTTACTGACTCTATAATAATGTTTCCTATGTGGGCATGGAATTTTCAAATCAAACGTTATGCCGAGTTTGTTTGTGATAAGGACATGTTCGACTTATCCATCTTTGACGTTGATTTCAACATCATTTCGAAATGGACTATCGATCTGTGTTTTTTTTTCTATTGATTTATTCACTTTTTTACTTTTTTGGGGCCATTTAGGGCTTGCCAAATGGTGTGAGGTTCCTCACTGTGTTGACGACCGTACGGTGACCCCTAGATGCTTTGTTTTGGGTTGTTTAACCTGCCTGGATATGGGATGTTGTCTCCTTGACATTTACCCCATTTCCTTTCCTTTTCATAATGATCCCTTTTTTGAAAATTAAATTTTACCAACCGTTTTTCGGACTACTCAGAAACTGTTTCAAATTCGTTATTATTAACATCTACTTCAGTATACGGACTATGGCTGATCGAGAAAATTGGCCTGGTTTTACTTTGTAGAATCGAAGAGTTTTAAAGTAAATACATAAACAAATTGAAAGTTTTCACAATGCAACCTTTTACCCACCAACTATTCATTTTCGGTAGCTTTATTCCCTCTTTTCGGAATACGGGATACAGGACATATTTTGTATGTTTCAACAGAGTTAGTTGGAAACACTCGTAATTTACCTTCTATGACCGATCGATCCGAGTAACATACTGGCATCCCAAACATCTAAAAGAAATGCGTCAGCCCAGAAATGCATCAAGTTACCTATTTTTCCCGAACAATAATACTATTTTTTTGGAATGGATGTATAGTATCCATAACTTGCGATATTGTGATCCGATATGGAAAATCCCTTCCGTCTTCGGACACCTCTAAATTTATCGTTTAATTTGAAACGGAAGTCTGCAGATGTCCCGAAGTTACACCTCCTCTAAAGGGAGGTAAATATTGGGAAACAAACAAACCGCAAGTGGAGACATGCAAGCCCCAAACGACCAATTGGATGAATCTTAAACTATACAAAATTAAGACTCACAATCCCGACCATGGATGTATTTTTTTTTTCAAAGAATATTTGGCGAATAATCGTACGCGTAGAGTCTGTTACATTGACGGAAATTAGAAAGTCATGAATTCAGAATTATTATACTACATAAAATGTTAATTTCATAATAAAATCGTAAAAATCAAATTATTTAATCATTTTATAACACATAAAAAATGTCATAGATATAGGTCGCTACGTCAAAAAAGGATTCCCATAGAATTTAAAAGTGTTAATTTTCGCTAAAATTGAAATACGTATGAAATTTACAATATGACCATATTTAGTATGACAATACTCCTACATATAATCAATGAATGAAATATACATTGATCAAAGACTATTGTTATGAATGAAATGGCTTCCATTCTCCAGTAGATAATGTATGAACGATTATACACTCATCTACTTTTGACAAGAAGCATCTATTCTATTTGAATATATAAATGTTTTTGCGACTTTTTCTTGATCCTTTTAATGCAGGGGATTATGGTCATCTCTATATTTGTAACAATTGATTCAGTGATCGACTGAAACAATCCCATCTCTATTGGTACGTGCAGCAAAGAGCGTGATACATCGAATTGATATCTATTGGCTATTTGGGTTTTAGGATTAGGCCGAACCAATTGAATTCTCTGTTTGTCATCAACTTTATTTTTGAAATGTAGGAGGGTATGAGACAAACAAACAAAAACAACACAAAAAACAAGGATTCTTTTTTACATAACGCACTTTGGTGTAACCAATGTTCATTTAAAGTCAGCTTTAAGAATTCAATTGAATCCAGTGAAGACGTTTTTTTTTAGTTATTGCTAGCCTTTTCCCGATTTCAGTTTATGTAAGTCCTTTAAAAAAAATTATGGTACTTTTTATTTTTTTTGGTCTTCTTAAACGACGATTAAAACGACATTTTTAACGCAAGAACGAAAAAATACCTTGTTTGTTTTTTCCCATGCAATCACACATTTTCAATACGCGCGCTGACACAAAACATAGAAATAACTTATCTAGGCCTTATATGTAAAAAATAAAAGATGCAGTCGCTTGCGAAATAAAACCTGTTTGCGGATAAAGCCCTGATTGATCATGAAGAATGCAGGACGACTGCAATGTTTTCTTGTTACGTTATTTCGAAAATAAGAGGTATTATCTTCCCCAGGAAAAAGTCTTCTTTCGGTAAATTGGTTCAATGAAATAAAGATATAAATACTTATTGACTGACAATGAGGACAAAAGTCAATTTATGGTTCTC